>QJNX01000045.1:0-284638 GCA_004155925.1 Monosporascus sp. MG133 | reverse complement strand
CCTCCAGCCTATATAAGCAGCTGTACGCACCAGAATGATTGCCACAATTGCGATCATTCCGCCAATCTTTTGTACCCCGGCGTAACGGTATGGTGCTAGCCGTAACAGTATTATCCGTAAAAAAAGTATCGTTTTAAGTATTTAACGAATCCGTACCCCTGAATTATAACGTTAACGATTTGGTATTAATCAGATATAATATAATTCGATTAATAACTTTATAATATACGTCGTTAAGGTTCAGATTAAATCAAGCAAATCGAAATATAATAAAAAATATATCGGGTTACGTATTAATTATTACGTAAAAAATGAAACCGATCTTTTTTTAGTATTTATTAACGGAATTTAAATAAATTAAATCAAAATTCGGTAATAACTTAATATCCGTTATAAATATATTTAAAAAATTATTTAAATTTTTTTTAAGGATTAGGTTAATTAATTTATTTATAAAATTGGATTAAAATAACCTGATTTTTTTTCGGCCTTATTTTTAATTATTTCGATACCGAAAAATTATTATAAGTTTTTATTTTTTATAAAAATATATCGTTTCCGTATTTATTAAATTAACTAATCGACGAAGCCTTAATTTTTCTTACGATATATTATAATAATATCGTTTATAAAAAAAAAATACCTTTTAACGAATAAAATAATAAAGTTCGTAAGGTACGGAGTTAAATTTTAATTTTTTAAGCGTTCCGGTAAAATATTTTTACCATAATAAAGATAATTTCCTTAATTTATATAAAGTCTTTTTAATTAAAAAAATTTTATTACGTTATAAATATCTTAAAGGCATTTTTATATATATTTCGTAAAATAAGTTAACATTTACGAAAACGTTTATAACGTTATATTATTTAAATTTTAAGTCGAATTTAATTACGATAACGATTAAAATTTAAAACGACCGTTTAATTAGGGTAAATATATATATATTATTACAGGCGTTTTTAAATTATTAATCGCCTCGTATAACGAAACGGGCCTTATATTTTTGGAACTAATTATACTTATTAAACTTATAAATATATATTTATATATATCTTAAAATTTATTTTTTTTAACAAAAAATTAATTAATAACTTCTTAAAATTACATTTTTTAATATCTTTATAAATAAATCTTTTCGGTTTTCCGAAATATTTTCCTTAATTGGTATATATTTAGCTTTTTATGGTTTCGTAATAATAATAATAATTTACGTTTATATATCCGGTTTTACGACTTAAATACCTTTTTATATACCAAGGTATTATAACCTTTCCGATTAAAGTAACGTATATTTCGGATAATTAATTTTTTTAAATTTCCGCAATTTACCGGCCGGTTATCGTACGTACTTATAAAAAGGATTAAACGTTTTATATTAAATACGGCTTCCTATACTTTATATTCGTTTCGGATAATACTTTTTTAATACGGGGCATACGGGGGGCTTACGCCTTTTACCCGTAAAATACCTTCGTTTTTTATTATTATTTTAGGTTAAATAATATAAGGGGAAATTAAGGTTACTTTTATAGCTTCCGTCGGCGTAATGATCGTAACGGTTATAAAGATAGACGCTGGCGGTAGTAATAATCTAGGGGATAATAAAGGTTTGAACATAACGGTCGTATAAGGGTGATTAATCCCTTGCGAATAGGTTTATTCTTTTCCATTCCGTACGTTTCTTACGCTGGTACCTTTTTAAAACCATTTTTTTTATTTAACCGGTAACCAAATTATTGCGTTTAAGTTTTCGTTTCCTTTTTGTATATATATTAAATAGCTACTAGCCTAATTAAATATTTTTATTTATCGGAATAATTTTTATAACTTTTATTTTATAACGTATTAAAGGTCGTTTTTTAAGTTTTTAATATTACCTAAAAAGGTAACCTTTTCGTTAAATTATACGTTTCAAATAATAATAATTTTATTAATTAATAAGTTCCAGATTTCGTAAATATTCGTAAATCGGTAACCGATAAAATAATTAATTTTTTTAAAAAATTTAATTTTTAAATTTTTTTTATGGCAGTAATTATTATAACATAAGCCATATAACCATATATTTATAAATGAGTTTATTAAGATTTCCGATTAAATATTATAACGCCATTTTTATACGTTAAATAAATATAATAAACCTTATATAAATTTTGTTAAAAAAAATATATTTAAGGATATGGTTATATAAATATACTGTAACTTTAAAAATATATATAATTAAAAACAAAAATAATTTAACGTTATTTCGTATTATAATCGTTTTTTTCTTAATTATATCCCTTAAACGTTTTATACCTTCGTTTTAAACCTAGATATACGGTACTAAAGGTTTAAGTTTAATATTAAAAAAAAACGATTAAAATATATTCCGAAATTAATAATTTTTTAAGATTTTATTATTATATTCGATTATTTATGGAAATATTTTATTTTAATTTTTTAAAACTTTTAAAAAATATTAAAACGTTATTATTAATATATTTTATTTTCGATTTTTAAAGTAAATATTCCAAATAAAATTTAAATATTTATCGGTAATAAATATAACGTATTTATATCCTTTAAAATTTTTTTCGAAATTTATAAAATTAATAATAATTCGTTATCTTAATTAAAATATTCCTTTTTTCGGCTTTCGGCATATTTACCTTTTAGCCTTTATTTTATTATATACTTAATATTCGACCGTTATTAAAGATTTTAAACGGACTTTTTTAATATAAAATTATAATTAAACGATTATTTTAAACCTTAAATATTTTAATTTTAAGTATTATATCGTACCGTTACCGGTTCGTAATAATTTTATTATATATAAATTAACGTATCGTTTATAAAATAAAAAAGTTATATAAATAATTATTACGTTAATATTTTCGATAACGAATTAATTAAATTTATTTATTAACGTAATAATTATTTAATTAAACTTATTTTAAATAAAATTATTATTCTTTTGGTTATTTTATTAATATTTTTTTTTAAAATAATCGAAATAATATTAGGTTATATACGAAATTATCGTAATAAATAACGTCGTATAAACGTAACGTTTTCGGGCTTATAAAACTTTAAAATAATACGTTTACTTTTCCGTATTTTCTAATCGGAATAAATTTTTTTTTACGTATATTTCGTTATTTTATATAATTAATTTAAAATTTAAAAATTTATTAATAATATTAAAAATATATATCGTAAACTTTAAATCCAAAATAAATAAATTCCTTAAAAAATAAAACGTAATATTTATTATACCGTATTAATTAAAAATTAAAAAATACGTTAAAATTTATTTTATTTCCTTTAAGAATTAATTTATTTTTTAAGTAATTAATTATTTTATAATTTTTAATAAACGGTTAATTTTTTCCTTTAAAAATTAATCGGTAAAAATTCGGCCTTTAACGTATATTACCATTTTATAATTAAAACGGAAATTTATTAAGATTTTTTTAAAAAATATATAATAATATCGGAATAATATATAATAAACGCTTAAATACGTTTTATAACGGATATCTTACGTATTTAATTTTTAACGTTTTCGTTTATTGTTATTTTAATTTAAATAAGAACTTTTACGGTTATTTCGTTTCGATTTACGGTTTAAGGTTTTTTTTTTACGGTTAAAAGTTAATATTTTTAGCTTTTTTTAATTAAAATCGTTTTAATTAAAAAATTTATAAATATTCCATAAAACGTTAAAAATGTTATTTAAATATTTTTCGACGTTAGTTATAAATAGTTTATATTTTAATAATTTAAAAAGTTAATTATTAGTTTTTAATAATTAATTATATTATTATTAATCTTTTTTTTATTTATTATTTAAAATGTTATTATTTAAGTTCCGATAATAAAAATTAATATTATATATAAATTGTTAATTTATACGATCGTCGTTTTCGTTTTTAGCATATTATATTATTATTTTTAAGTTATAATTTTTTATTATTTTAAAATTTATTCGTATAATTTTTTTATTAACTTTAAAGTTTATTTTAACCGTTTACGGTATTTTTATTAAATATTAATTAAAAGCCTGTTATCGTATACTTTGTAAGGGCAGCCTTATAATCAAACCGTAAGACTAGCAACCGTCACCCGGAGCTGACAGCTGCCATATAACTAGCCACCTGCCATACAGGGAGTGGGGACATTTGTAAATCTTTACACACTTTGCAGCCTTACGTTTCTTTTCTTTCTTTCTTTTCTTTAGCTTAAAATCTTCGTTTATAACGCCAATAAACTAGCTATTATGTTATATTAATGCAGACCGTAATATTATTTTAAGCTTATTCCCTTCCTCGCTGGTTTAGCGATTAATAAATAAAGTACTATATCTTTTTACGTCGATACGTAACGACGAAAAATAACGTATTTTAAACCAGACCCGAGACCGAAATCCAAACCGACCAATATCAAAATTAAATATTTATTAGGAAAAATTATCCGTTAATTAATTATCGTTTAAAGCGACTTAAATTAATTAAAAGTAAAATCGAAAATGTAAAAAACGAAATATTTTTTTAAAACCTAGACCAAAGTATAAGGAACGATAAGTACCTTAAAAAAACGGCAAAAAACGACGTACCGTAAAACGAAACCGAATTCGTAAAAATAAAGGGTTTATTAAACTAAAACCACGACCGTAATTACTTAGAAACTGAATTAAACAGATAACCGACCGATAAAATAGCCGACAATAACCAAAACGTTTAAAAAAAATTTCAAAAATTCCGTAACGAAATCGTTCGCTTTCGGGCCGGATAAAGTTATCATTCCCTTACTTTTTCCGATAACGCTAACCACCTATACCGGAAAAACATAATTAATAACGTTTTCGATAACGCCAGTACGTTTCGCCTTATTGGTATGGCGGCATAGCCCGCTTTCCGCAAATTTATAGGAGATAATAACGCGAATCCTAACTATAACCGAAAAAAAAAAGCCCACGTTAACGACCCAGTTAAGTTTAACGGTAATAAAACCAAATTTAATACTTAGGTCCGTAAGGTCGTAAATAAATTCGAAATAAACGAATTAATTTTTCGAAACGAAAAAATTCGTATAATTTATTTAATAAGATTTTTTAAAAAAAAAGCCGAATAAATAATTAAAATTTGTTACCGATTAATTATATAATCTTTCTTTTACGTAACCGAAATAATTTAAGTATTAAAATTATCGTATTACGATCCGAATTAAGTTTCCGCTATTAAAAAAACCTTTCGTACCTTTACCTTTAAATCCGGCAAAAATTAAAATATTTATAATTTTATTATTAAATTTAACGCGTTCGTCCAGAAAACTAAAATTACCGCGAATAATTAAAAGCAAATTTTGTAGGAATATATTTCCTTAAACCTTAACCTACGCCTTTTTAAAAATAACCGCAATCCTGACGTTACTTACGAAAAATTTTATAACCGCGTCGTAATAACCGCTTATAATAACTAGCTCGTTTATAAAAAACGTTAACAAAAGCGTAAGTTCCAACTATACGACCTTAATAATAAACTGAAGGATAAGAATAAGAAACCCTATTCGAATAATAATCCTAACAAATCGAAGATTTCGGGTAATACCGGCAAGCTTTTATCGGAAATCGAAAAAAAGGTTTATTGGGAAGCCGGCACGTACTTTAACTGTGGCAAGATAAGACATAAGGTTAACGACTGCCTTGATAAGAAAAAAAGGGTCGTTATAGTAAAAATAATAAAAAGTTTATTTAATTCCGACGAATCGGAAAAAAAATAAGACCGTCGGAAGATTTTTTAACGGTTTTTTTTATGTTAACAATAACGGAAATAAATAACCTTAAAAAATATAAAGCTTTTATTAAAATTACGTAAATTTAAATAAATAAAATTAATTTATATATTACCGTTTTTTATAATACCGAAACATAAACCCGACTTTTTATTAGCCCTTTTTTTATTAGGTAATTAAAAAAACGATTATAAGTCCGTATTATCCGGTTAAAAAAATTAATTTAGTTATAAGATTACCGGAAATAATCCGCCGGCCAAATAAAAACCTAAATAATTGCAATATTCGAAATTAACGGATAACGTTTTCCCGATTAAATTTTCCAGATTATGAATATTAAATACGACGTTTTTATCGGTTTTAATTAAATGGAAAAATATAATTTATTATTAAATTATAAAAATAAAAATATTATCTAACTTAACGATTTTCGAGCTTTAACTAAATTTTTACCGGCGATTAAATTTCTAACCTAATACCTATTAAACGGATACGTTAATCTTAAAGTTTAAGAAAACGTTAACTGCCGTAACCGTATTATAAAAAAGGCCGATAAATAATATCAAATCTTCCGATATTTATAAAAAAAACCCGAAAACGATTTTACTTTAACTAAGTTAATTATTTCCGTTACGGAAATTATTAAAAATAACGTAATTATCGTTTCGTTAACGAATAAATTAAAAACCGATTCCCGTATAAAACGATAAATTAAATTTCCGTTACCTTAAAAAATTATTCCTTTTAAAAATAAAAAATCGAACGTTATAATATTAGCCGCTTTATAAAAATAAAAAATATATAACGGTAAAAAAATCCCCTTTCCCGACAATAAAAACCTAAAATACGTAAAATAAATCCGGAAATTTTTACCAAAACCCTTTACCTACTTGGAAAAATTTTTTTCGAAAAAAAAAGCTAATATTTTCCCAAACTTTTAACCGGGCCATAACGTAATTTTAAAGTTTAACCGGCCGATACCCGCTTTTAAACCCCTAACGTACCGAACGTCCGTTTAATATTTTCCGTTAAAAAAAAATTGTAAATAAATTATTAAAAATAAATTTTATCAAACCATATATATAAAAAAACGCCGCTTTAATTTTATTTGCCCTAAAACTATATTCGTTAAAATACCGGTTTTATATCGATTACCGTTAAAAAAATTAATATTTAAAAAATCGCCTTATTTTAACCTTTTTATTTAACGGTATTATATTTAATTATCGAAATATTAAACGTTTTGTTAAAATTAATATTATTTAAACGTTTTATAAATTACGTATCGTTATTAAATCAAAATATTTAATAATATTTAAAACCCGTTAAAAAACGTTTTAATAAAAAATATTTTTATTTAAATTTAAAATAAATTTTACCTAATAATAATCGTTTATTAATACCTAATTATACGAACTTTTCGATTATTACGTAAGCGTTTATGCCGGTAACGTCTTAATTTATTCCGGCCCGAAAAAAAAATATTAAAAATATTACGAAAAAGTTATTTACCGGTTACATAAAGCCAACTTTTAAAAAAATATCAAAAAATTCCGGTTTAACGTTAAAAAAATAAATTTTTTCGGTATCGTTATAAAAATAAATATAAATATTTTCATTAACTTAATTAAAATTAAAATAATCCAAAAATAAAAATTTAAAAACTTTAATAATTATACCGTAATTCGTTTATTTATAAAATTTTATAATTACGTACGAATATTTTATTATTACAAAAACGATATAACCGAATTATTAAATTATTTATTAAAAAAAAATACTTTTTTCGTAATAAAACCCGAACAAAAACGGACTTTCGAAAAAATAAAACGGCTTATTTACAAAACCCTAATTTTTACTTTTTTTTAACCTAATTAACCGACTAAAGTAAAAATAAATACATCCTATAACGCAACCGGAAGTATTATTTAATAATAATAAAAAAATAACGAATGGAAACTAATAAAATATTTTTCGAAAATTATAACCCCAGCAAAAAAAACGTATCCTATCCAGAACCAAAAGCTGTTCGTTATAATCCAAATTTTCGAATATTATTACCCTAAATTTTAAGAATAAAAGTTTTTTGTTATAACGGATTATTAAACCTTATTATACTTTACGAACAAACGTATCCTTTTTACGCGCCAAATCCGATAAACTAACTTTTTTTTTAATTTCGATATTACTTTCTAATATCGACCTAATAAAAAAAATGTTACCGCGGACGTCTTATCGCGAAAAATAATCGATTTATTTATAATTAAGGCCCGAAAAAAAAAAAAGGAATTAAGTACTAATTCCGCCAAAACGATTAAATTTTCTTATCGTTATCATTAACGAAATACCAACTAAAGTTAGAATCGAAAATATCCCGTAAAGCGCCAATTTGGTTAACTTTATTCGTTACGAAAATAAGGCACAAAATTTAAGCAAAAAAAAATAATAAATTAATAATACCCAAAAAAATTATTAACGGCCGTATATTTTTCCGTACCGTATTTATCCGCGAAACTTACGTATCCAAAATATTCGCGTATTTTAACCAAAATAAAATAATTAAAATATTAATTTAAAAATATACCTAGCCCCGGTTTAAATAAAATATTCGATAATATATCCGGAACTATTATAATTACCGTCGGAATAAAACGCCTTAAAATAAAACCCTAAAATTCTTTTACCTTTTATTTATTCCAAATAATATTTAAGATTACGTTATCGTTAACAAAAAAAATATGCCAAAAAACCGTTACGGTTATAATTATATATAAACGTTTATTAATAAATTTAACAAAATTTTAATAACCTTATTAAATAAAAAAACAGATATTACCGAAACCTTAATTAATTAATATTACCGATATTTATATCGTTTCCTAAAAATATCCGTTATTTAAATTAACGATAACGTAAAATAATTCGGTTTTTAATTTTTAATTAAATTAAACGAATTTACCGGTATAAAATATCGTTATAAAAATATTTTATATCCGTAAATTTAAAAAATTATCGAATTTACGAATTAAAAATTAAATTAATATTTACGCTTTTATATCGATAAATACCAAAACGATTAAAACATATATTTACTAATATTAAATTTCGCGCATAATTTATTATGGTATTTATCGATTAATATAATTCCGTTAAAAATTATATTAAGTAAAAATATCCGGAATCCGTTTTCGCTGGATTTAAATATAACAAAAATAAAAACCGAATTAATTTAACGGATATTAATAATTATTAAACAGATTAAAAACGTTTAAATACTTACGAAAAAAGCCGTATTAAAAACGTAAAAACGTTAAATAACGCAAATTAACAAAAAACATTATTTAACCGATTTTAAAATCCGTAATAAAAAATTTTATAACGTAAATACCGATTATTTATTTAAATTTATAATAAATAAAACTTTTTAAAATCTTAAAAAAATACGGATATAATTTCGTTTTCGATTTACCGCCGAATTATAAAATAATTAACTTATTTTATACCAACCGGTTACGTAAAATTAATAATAATCCGTTATTTTAATAAACTTAAATATTACCGTTACCTAAAAAAATTAACGGTAAATTAAAATTCGAAATAAAATAAATCGAATAATTAAGAAATTTAACGGACGTTATAAAAAATTATAATATCGGGCCAAATAAAAAAATTATAATCCCGACGAAATATAATATTTTGCAGTTAACTTTAAAAACGTCCCGATCGTAATAAAACGGTTTTATACGGAACATTCCGAAATATCTGGACTATTAATCCGTTTATAAAAATAAATACGTACTGCGGTTGCCGACGAGATTAACGAAAACTACCCCGACGACAATAAGGCCGCGAAAGCAGGAATTGGATTAATAAGGAAAAAACGATACCTATAACTAATAAAAACTTGCATACTTCCCCTAATCGTGTATAAGTTTTTAGAAGGGGGTAATATAAAGGCAGCCTTATAATCAAACCGTAAGATTAACAACCGTCACCCGGAGCTGACAGCTGCCATATAACTAGCCACCTGCCACATAGGGAGTGGGGATATTTGTAAATCTTTACATATTTTGCAGCCATACGTTTCTTTCCTTTTTTTCTTTTCTTCAGCTTAAAATCTTCGTTTATAGCGCCAATAAACTAGCTATCATGCTATATCAATGCAGGCCGGAACATACTTTACCGGATTTAGTTAAGTTAACGTATTATTTTCGTAAGGTTTTTTTTTAAAAAAAAAATATTTTTTTAATCGTTAAAAATATAAATTCCAAAATTTATTTCGTAAGGTTATTAATACTTTTACGGAAGTTATTATATTTTCGGTTTTCGTAAATATATATAAAAAAATTTGGGCATAAATTTATTTATTTTTTATAATTATCTTAAACGTATTTATTAAATAATCCGTTCGATCGGTTTTTTCGACGTATATAATTTTAATAAATAAATTAATCGTTTACGTTATTTACGTCGTTTAATAAAATCGTTTTTTCGGATAAATAATTATATCGGGTTTCGTAAATTTAATAAATTGTAAAATATTTTAATTAAAATCGATATAATTTTATATATTAAATCTCTACGTTTTAAATCGGAATTTGCCTTTAAAACGATTCCAGTTCTTAAGTTCTTTATAAATAATTAAAAATATCGATAATACGGTTATTATTATAAATACTGGGAAATATAAATAATTATTAATAATATATAATTTATATTATTTTAGTAATAGTTAATTAATTAATAATAATACGAATTAAACGAATAAAACTTTTAATTATTAGATATAAGGGATATTAGTTATATTATATTAAATGGTTAGTTATGTACGCTTTCGTAACGCGTACTGATCCTTGAAGTTATCTAGCCCCGGAACATATATGTTCCGATCAAAGGGGTCTCTCCGTATATAGGGTGCTAGCGCACCCCTGCTAGCTGATATATGTGTCAGATATAAGGGATATCAGTTGTGTTATATTAGATGGCTAGTTGCGTGCGCTCTTGCAACGCGTACTGATCCTTAAAGTCATCTAGCCCCGGAACATATATGTTCCGATCAGAGGGGTCTCACCGTATATAGAGTGCTAGCGCACCCCTGCTAACTGACATACCCCCTTAACGCCTTGACGTAGTTATGGCGTTAATCGTCACATTTTATCGCTTTCTGGAGCCATAGCTTTCTATTTTACCTTTCCTTCGGCAATTAAATTCTTTTAATTAATTAATTTTTTTTTAAAATAATTTTTAAAGTTTTTTTCCGTTAATTTAAAATTTTTATAATATTTATTAATTTTAATTATTTTTTAAAATATTTAAAAATTTTTCGTAATAAAATTTTAATTAATTTATCCGTTAATATATTACTTATAAATATATATTTTATTTTAATTAAATTTTTTTTTGTTACCTTTCGTAATTAATAATTATATATATTTACGTATTATAACTTTATTTATAAAAATACGATATCGGCGTTAATAAGCCGTATAATTTATTAATTATCGTATTATATATTTATTAATTCCGTATTTAAAATAATTCTTAATTTTTTAATTAATCGAAAATTATATAAAGTTTTTTTAATAACTTACATAAAGGATAATAATTCCGTTTTTGTTATAAAAATAATTATTATATTTTACTTATTCGTCCGCCATTTTATTACTTTTTTAAATAACTTTATAACGTAAATTTAAAAATTCTTTCGATCGATTATATTATCCGCAAAAAAAACGTCGTTTTAGGTATTTAACGAATCCGTATTTCCGAATTATAATATTAACGATTTAATACTGATTAAATATAATATAATTCGATTAATAATTTTATAATATACGTTATTAAGGTTTAGGTTAAATCGGGTAAATTAAAATATAATAAAGGATATATCGCGTTACGTATTAATTATTATATAAAAATTAAAACCGATTTTTTTTGGTATCTGTTAACGGAATTTAAATGGATTAAATTAGGGTTCGGTAATAACTTAGTGCCCGTTATAAATATATCTAAAAAGTTATTTAAACTTTTTTTAAGGATTAAATTAATTAATTTATTTATAAAATCGGATTAAAATAAATAAATTTTTTTTTCGGCTTTATTTTTAATTATTTCGATACCGAAAAACCATTATAAATTTTTACCTTTTATAAAGATATATCGTTTCCGTATTTATTAAATTAATTAATCGTCGAGGCCTTAATTTTCCTTACGATATATTATAATAATATTATTCATAAAAAAGAAAATAAATATTTTTTAACGAATAAAATAATAAGGTTCGTAAAGTACGGAATTAAATTTTAATTTTTTAAGCGTTCCGGTAAAATCCTTTTATTATAATAAAAATAATTTCTTTAATTTATATAAAACCTTCCTAATTAAGAAAATTTTACCGTATTACGGGTATTCTGGGGGCGTTTTTATATATATTTCGTAAAATAAGTTAACGTTTACGAAAACGTTTATAACGCTATATTATTTAAGTTTTAAATTAAATTTAACCGTAATAACGATCAAAATTCGAAACGACCGTTTAATTAAGATAAATACGTATATATTACCATAAACGTTTTTAAACTATTAATTATTTCGTACGACGAAACGGGCCTTATATTGTTAAATTAGCCATATTTATTAAACTTATAAATATATATTTATATATATTTTAAAACTTTTTTCCTTTTAACAAAAATTATTTAATAACTTTTTAAAATTAAATTTTTTTATAATTTTATAAATAAACTTTTTCGGTTTTCCGAAATATTTTTTTTAACGGATATATACTTAATTTTTTATGGTTTCGTAACGGTAATAATAATTTACGCTTATATATCCGGTTTTACGACCTAAATACTTTTTTATATATTAAGGTATTATAACTTTTCCGATTAAGGTAACGTATATTTCGGGTAATTAATTTCCTTAAACTTCCGCAATTTACCGGCCGGTTATCGTACGTATTTATAAAAAAAGTTAAACGATTTATATTAAATACGGTTTTCCATATTTTATATTCGTTTCGGATAATACCTTTTTAATACGGGACATACGGAAGGTTTACGTTTTTTACCCGTAAAATACTTTCGTTTTTTATTATTACTTTAGGTTAAATAATATAAAGGGAAATTAAAATTATTTTTATAATTTCCGTCGGCATAATAATCGTAACGGTTATAAAAATAAACGTTAGTAACAGTAATAATCTAAAAAACGGTAAAAGTTCGAATATAACGGTCGTATAAAAATAATTAATCCTTTACGAACAAACTTATTTTTTTCCATTCCGTACGTTTTTTACGTTAATACCTTTTTAAAATTATTCCTTTTATTTAACCGGTAACCGAATTATTTCGTTTAGGTTTTCTTTTTTTTTATATATATATATTAAATAATTATTAATTTAATTAAATATTTTTATTTATCGGAATAACTTTTATAATTTTTTTATAACGTATAAAAAATTATCTTTTAGGTTTTTAATATTATTTAAAAAAATAATTTTTTCGTTAAATTATACGTTTTAAATAACGATAACCTTATTAATTAATAAGCTTTAAATTTTATAAATATTCGTAAATCGGTAACCGATAAAGTAATTAATTTATGTTTTAAAATTTAATTTTTAAAATTTTTTTTTTATAACGGTAATTATTATAACGTAAATTATATAGCCGTATGTTTATAGGAAAACTTATTAAAATTTCCGATTAAATATTATAACGTTATTTTTATATACCAAATAAATATAATAAATTTCGTATAAGTTTTACCAAAAAAAGCGTATTTAAGGGTACGGTTATATAAATATATTAAAGCTTTAAAAATATATACGATTAAAAATAAAAATAATTTAACGTTATTTCGTATCGTAACCGTTCTTTTCTTAATTATATCCTTTAAGCGCTTTATATTTCCGGTTTAAACCTAGGTATATAATATTAAAACTTTAAGTTTAATATTAAAAAAAGGTAATTGGAATATATTCCGAAATTAATAATTTTTCAAAATTTCGTTATCGTATTTGATTATTTATAAAAATACTTTATTTTAATTTTTTAAGGTTTTTAAAAAATATTAAAACGTTATTATTAATATATTTTATTTTCGATTTTTAAAATAAATATTTTAAATAAAATTTAAATATTTATCGGTAATAAATATAACGTATTTATATTTTTTAAATTTCTTTTCGAAATTTATAAAATCGATAACGATTTATTATTTTAATCGGAACGTTTTTTTTTCGGCTTTCGACGTATTTACCTTTTAACTTTCGCCTTATTACATATTTAATATTTAACCGTTATTAAACTTTTTAAATAAATTCCCTTAATATAAAATTATAATTAAACGATTATTTCGGACCTTAAATATTTTAATTTTAAATATTATATCGTACCGTTACCGGTTCGTAATAGTTTCGTTATATATAAGTTAACGTTTCGTTTATAAAATACGAAAATTATATAAATAATTATTATATTAATATTTTTGATAATAAATTAATTACATTTATTTATTAACGTAATAATTAATTAATTAAATTTATTTCGAATAAAGTTATTATTTTTCCGGTTATTTTATTAATATCCTTTTTTTCGAAATTATCGGAATAATATTAAGTTATATACGAAACTTTCGTAATAAATAACGTCATATAAATATAACGTTTTTAAATTTATAAAGTTTTAAAATAATACGTTTATTTCTCCGTATCTTTTAATTAAAACAAAATTTTTTTTTACGTATATTCCGTTAATTTATATAATTAATTTAAAATTTAAAAATTTATTAATAATATTAAAAATATATATCGTAAACTTTAAATCCAGAATAAATAAATTCCTTAAAGGGTAAAACGTAACGTTTATCGTATTACGTTAATTAGAAATTAAAAAATACGTTAAAATTCGTTTTATTCCTTTTAAAAGTTAATTTATTTTTTAAGTAATTAATTTTTTTATAATTTTTAATAAACGGTTAATTTTTTCCTTTAAAAATTAATCGGTAAAAATTTAGCTTTTAATGTATATTATTACTTTATAATTAAAACGGAAACTTGTTGGAACTTTTTTAAGGAATATATAATAATATTAGAATAATATATAGTAAATATTTAAGTACGTTTTATAACGGATATTTTACGTATTTAATTTTTAACGTTTTTATTTATTACCGTCTCGGTTTAAATGGGAACCTTTATGGTTATTTTGTTTTAATTTACGATTTAAAGTTATTTTTTACGGTTAAAAGTTAATATTTTTAGCTTTTTTTTAATTAAAATTATTTTAATTTAAAAAATTTATAAATATTCCGTAAAACGTTAAAAACGTTACTTTAACATTTTTTAACGTTAAATATAAGTAATTTATATTTTAATAATCGAAAAAGTTAATTATTACCTTTTAATAATTAATTATATTATTATTAATTTTTTTTTTTTTATTTAAAAAATTATTATTTAAATTCCGATAATAAAAATTAATATTATATATAAATCGTTAATTTATACGATTATCGTTTTCGTTTTTGGTATATTATATCGTTATTTTTAAATTATAATTTTTTATTATTTTACGATTTATTCGTTTAATTTTTTTGTTAATTTCGAAATTTATTTTAACCGTTTACGGTATTTCCGTTAGATATTAATTAGGAACTTATTATCGTATATTTTACCGGATTTAGTTAAGTTAACGTATTATTTCCGTAAGTTTTTTTTTGGAAAAAAAATTATTTTTTTAATTATTAAAAATATAAATTCCAAAATTTATTTTATAAAATTATTAATATTTTTGCGGAAATTATTATATTTCCGGTTTTCGTAAATACATATAAAAAAATTCTGGATATAAGTTTATTTATTTTTTATAATTATCTTAAATATATTTATTAAATAACCCGTTCGATCGGTTTTTTTAACGTATATAATTTTAATAAATAAATTAATCGTTTACGTTATTTATATCGTTTAATAAAATCGTTTTTTCGGATAAATATTTATATCGGGTTTCGTAAGTTTAATAAATTATGGAATATTTTAATTAGGATTAATATATTCCTATATATTAAGCATTTACGTTTTAAATCGGAATTTATTTTTAAAACGATTTTAATCCTTAAGTTTTTTATAAATAATTAAAAACGTTAACGGTACGGTCGTTATTATGGATACTAGGAAATATAAATAATTATTAATAATATATAACTTATATTATCTTAATAATAATTAATTAATTAATAATAATATAAATTAAGTAAATAAGATTTTTAATTATTAGATATAAGGGATATCAGTTATATTATATTAGATGGCTAGTTACGTACGTTCTCGTAACGCGTACTAATCCTTGAAGTTATCTAGCCCCGGAACATATATGTTCCGATCAAAGGGGTCTTTCCGTATATAGGGTGCTAGCGCACCCCTGCTAGCTGACAATATGTCCTCCGGTCGCGTCGTATTACTAGTCGTATATGTATATATTTGGACGCGTCGCGTATTTAGACGACGACGGTGCATGTATATACTTACTGTCGTAGACCAGGCGTCAGCTTGTATATAGCTTCGATACCTTATTAATAACATTTTACCTTGCATATTATATTAATTAAATTAAAAAAGGTAATATTATATATATAATTTTTCGTTTTATAAAATTTCTTAACAGGTTTAAAATAATAATACTTATTTTTTTAATTTAATACTTTTTATATTTTTTCCCTTAAATTATATAAAACTTATATTTAATTAAAGTAACCGGTTTTTTATTATAATTATTTAACCCAGTTATAATAATCGATTTAAGAATATTTATATTAAATATTTTTATAATTAACAATATTAAATTATATAATCTATAAAAATATTACAATGAATTTAAACTCCTTTAAAAGGTTTAATTATAGTTTTAAGTTATTTTTATTAATATAAATAACATTATTTAATAATTAATTACTATATATAATTAAGTTTTAAATTTATATTTTTATAAAATAATACTGGTATTAAAATAATAACAGGCTTTATTTCCATCTAATTAAACGCTTATATCTATTACGTTTTAATTAAAGTCGTAAAGGATAAGAAACTATTTAAATTAATTTAAACTTTACATAATAAAAATAGTTATAAATTTATAATAAATTTATATGCGCTATTAATAACGTATTAATAACAAAATAATAATAAAAGACTTTTTATAAGTACCGTTTTATTCATTTCAACCCTTTAATTAAAACCTTATAATATTTTATTTATAAACTTAATCCGATCAAGATATATAAAAAGGATATTATATGAATAAATTTTAAATTAGGTAATAACTAGCGGATAATATAAATCTTATTTATCTAACAAATTAGATTATCGCCAGAAAAAACTTAATATATAGTAAATAAAAGTTCATGCCTTATTTTCCAAGCTAAGCTAAATATATTAAAAAAGTATTATACGATGTGATGTATAAAAAAAAGATTATTTCCAATATCTTTAAAAACGATAAGCAAGTAATAGTTGTTTAAAGTTAAAATAAATAATATACCTTAAAAGTAAATTTAAACATAAATATTAATAATAAACTTTTAAGGTAAAGCTTAAGGACGTATAAAAGGCTATAAGAACTTTCGGTATTTTTAATCGTCTTTACGGGTTTTTAAGTGATTGTTTAATTGAATAATTAAACACATTGCATAAGTCCAGTTATACGATACCGGTCATCCTTAACCGGAAGGTTTTTATAACGCATTATTTGTTTCCCGCATAAGATTCCTATAAGATTACGGGTTAAATTTAATTTATTAATATTATTATTATATTAAAACCTTTCTTTAAAGATTAATCTCAGTTTTTATTTATCACATGCCATTTAAATTACGATAATGATAATAAAAATTCTTTAATAAGACTTAAACTGAATACTATAACTATTATGGAATAATATTAATAGAGTTAAAAAGGAAAAGTATCAAACGATACGACAGGCTTAAAGTTTGAGTTTTAAAATAACATAATTCAAAATAATAAATGTGATAATCAACCCAGCTTTTCCGGACTACGAAAGATTTCAAAAACTCCGACAAACATCGATATGGATAAAAACCTAGATTAAAGTAGTAATTTATAACAGATATAGGTTTATTATATAACTACCCTTATTAAAAGAAAAAGAATTAAATAAAGGCCTTTTAAAATTAGTATTAATTAAGCAATTGCTATAAAAGTAATATAGAAACTGAAATAATACATATTTAAAAATAAAAAGTTGAAATAAATTGAAATTAAGAAAAATTTAATATAAATACATTATTTAATTTAAATAATTAACATTTATTTTTAAGATAATTAAAATATATATATTTTAGTCATATTCCTACTTTAATAGATAGATATAAATAGAATTCATTATTCGACGTAATATAATTTTAACAACTATTTAACTATTTTATAATAGTAATCCTATTCTTTACGATATCTAAAAATTATAAAAACCTATTGAAAAAGCTATATATTTAATTATTGGTAATTGTAAAAATCATTTTGATTATAATAATTCAAACTATATAAAAAATGCGTATTAATATCCGGATTAGTATTGTACTTAAAGGGGTTTATATTCCCGCTTATATTATATAATAAATAATACTTTTTTAAAAATACTGTGGTTTAATTCAACTTTTTACCGCCATCTAAACTTTTCTTCTTATAGAATATTCATTTTCCTTTCAAAATAATATAAACTATTTTAATATCGAAAAGTAGATGATTAAATAAGTATTAAAGTTTAAAATCTTTTGTGGTAATTATTAACTTTAAATAACTTTTATATATAAATAACTTATTTTTAATTTATTTATATATGTTATATAATATCTTAATTTAAATAATTACGTTAGTAACTTAATTAGTTTTATATAAGACTTAGTTCTAAATAAAAGTTTTAAACTTTAATAAATTTTTAATATTAACTTTGAAACTTAATTATGCCTACAAGTATTATGCCTACAAGTATTATGTATATATAATATATAATTTAACAAAGATTAAAAGCATTTATTTACTTTATTCTGAAATATAATATAATAATTAATTATGTTCGAATTATAATTAATAGTTACGTTTATGTTAAAACTAAGCATAGAATTTAATAAAAAATTAATATGATACTACTAATAAATGATAATAAAATAAACAGGATAAATATATATATAACGATATAAAGCCTTTTAAAACCAAGTGATTACGGCTTTTATTTTTAAAGAATATAGAAATACTAAGGAATCGAATTTATACACTTTAAATTAAGACTTTAATATTTTGATAAGCGGGTTAGAATTTAATTTAATTAATTTCAACGTTATAAAATAGTACTTTAATAACTGTAAAGAAGATAAAAATAAGCTAGCGGGGCCGTATTATAACCTGAAGGCTTAGCCATTTAATGGGCGGCCGGAGAATATGGGACATGTCTCCGACGTGGGTCCTAGTTTACGTAACTGGTGTAAAGGTTTTTAAAAAGCTTGGCGCTTTATACCCTGGAAGCTTACGATAGGATTAAAGGTTTTAACGAGCTTAACAGCTTAAGTTGCATAAATACCTAAAGCCAAAAATAAGATATATACGTTTTAATCTTGTTATATTTTAAAAAATGTAAATATATAATATAAAACTCTTACTGAAATAACATTAAATATTTATTATTATTAAACGTTATTATATATTTAATATCTTATTTAAATAGTTATATTATTATTATTATATATATACTTTAATATTTAAGTTAAATAATTAATTAAGTTAACTAATTGTTTTATGTTATAAACCTTTTTTTAATACTACTGTTAGTTTTTAAATAATAATTATATCTTTAATATATTAACTAATATCCAGATATTTAAAACTTAATAATGTTAAATAAGATTTAGAAGTTCGAAAACCTTTTTAAATACATTAAATTTCTGGTAAATATTACTTAATAAACTTAAAATAGCAATATTAAATTTTAAGCTTAAAAAGCCGAACCTTATAATAGATGAAATAATATTTAAAGGTTCCTTAATAAAGTAGGTATTTATTTCCGTTTCGAAAGAATTATTACCAAGGTTAATAAGAATTTTAGCGTTGCGATATTTTGTAAGGAAAATGCCTTAAACTGGTTTTAATTAACCTTACTGAATTATTTAAAAAACAGAAAATCAAACTAATTATAGTTTATTAAAACTCTTTTCGCATATTATATTTACTTTAAAACAAAGTTAAAAGTTAACATCGAAAGTGTTAATAAAAAAGCAACTATAAGATAAAGAGGGTTTAACTTAAAATGAAAAGGGATTAATATTTAATGATACGGTAACGTTTAAATGTTTTATAATTAAAGTTAAAAAAGAAAATATCAGTAGCTTCAGCTATATTTTTTACAAAAATTTAAAGGATAATATTAAGAACGGAATGATTAAAATCAAGCGCCTTATTACGTTTAATAAATATATTACGAAGCCGTAAAAGTTAATAATCAATACTATAAGCGCTGAGAAAAACGAAAACGATAAATCAGTTTTTAATGCGAACCTTTTAAAACATATTAAATTAAAAAGCGCGATATGGGTTTATATTCTAGACGGAATGGTACCCGGATTTATGAAATTAGAAAAGACCTAATAACGAAACCGCTTTTACGTGAAATATTATAATTATAAAAAAATAGGCTTTTTTAAAAATGAAGATGAGGTATTAAAGTATAAGGTAATAATTAAACCCCGGTATTTAAAAAGCGACTGAGCAATTAAGATAATGCAGTAATAATTTTCGATATTATTAAACAACCCGAAATTTAACTTTAAAGATACGAAGAGAATTACGAAAATTTAAAGTATTTTTCTACGCTACCTTTAAATAATAAAACGTCATTATAACTAGACCGAGGGTAACTTAATAATTTAAAGAATATAACGGATAAACCAGTTACTATTAAAAGAATTATTATTTCGCTTATAGTAAACAAGATAATAATGAAAGAAGTAGTAAGAATAGATGTAACAATAAATTATATATATATATTATTAAGGGTTCGATTCCGAAATTTAAACCTGAAAATATATTAAAAACTAAAAGGAATCCAAATGCTTACGTTCTATGGCATAAAAAATATTATTAATATTTATACTAAAAAGAAGTTAGATAAAAAGAAGTTTCGTTCCAAATAAACGTATGTATATTATTACGAATAATATAATTATAAAAAGAAATAAGTATATCAAACCCATATAAAAGTTCCTTAAAATATTATTAATAATTTACTATTTAGGTTGTCGTTTATCAAATATGCTAGCAAAAAACGTAACTTATAAAAGGAAATTAAAAAAGAGATATAACATATTATGACGCCTAATAATAACAAGAATAGTACCTAGAAAATTAGACTATATCGGATGAAAAAAGAACACGTATAATGCCTTAAACTTAAAGCTTAATTACGATACCAGGAATGAGGGTTAATAAAGATATAAAGAATTAACTAAAAATATTAAACGATGAATAAGAAGTTAAAGCTAAGCTTAGAAAATAAACGTTATTTTAAAAAAACTACAAGCTGGCAAAAATGAAACGAATTAATACATATCTTTTAAAAAAACATTATATATAACCGTAAAAAGAATGGAAATTCCTTTTACCAGAATTGAAATATACGTTAAAAAATAATTTATCATTATAATAGATTATAAAGCCCACTCTTGTTATATTAAACCGGATATAAATAACATATTACGTATATTATATAAAGAAATCGAATTTTTCGAAGCTAAAAATATAAAAGGTACTAAATATATTAATAATAACGGATGAGTTAAACGCTAAATTATTTCCTCTAAAACTCCTATTTAAGAACGAAAATTAATTGTTAAATTTAACATTATTTTAATGCATAATTTCTGTATAGCTTTCGGAAAAGAATAATTATATTAATATATCTTTATTTAATTTAAATATTAACTAGGTAAAATTTGTTTTATTATTTTATTACTAAGCACAACTTTAAAAAGATTTTATTACTTAATAATAACGATAATAAATACAGGCATAAAGATGTGGTAAAAAGTTTAGTAACATTTACGAATAAATTAATTTACGTTAAATTAAAGTTTATTTTAACAGCATATAAAGAAATATGTATAAAAATTAAAATTAAAATTATATTAATATGTATTTAATAATAGAAAATATTATAACCAAACCAGGTTAAAAGAATTAACTTTTTAAAAGAGATAAATGGTTTAGTTAATTACTAAAAATATTTACACTAAGTACTTTAGTAAATATTTTTATTTAATTATATTTAATTATATTTAATTATATTTAATTATATTAGGTTATAAAAATGATTTGGAAAAACAAGTGCTAGTTAAGATTTCTTGGTTAAAGATAAGTTTTATTGAATTTTATATAGTTTATATTACGGTTTAAACTAAATATAATATAAATTTATACGGAATATAAAAAGGTAACGAAGCCCGTACCGGTATAAAAATTAAGAAATATATCTATATTTAAATAAACGCAGTAAAAAGGAATACCTGGTTAAATAAAAAGATTACATAAATTAATAAATATCTAAGAACTTATTAAAGGGTTTTCGAAGATTTAACGTATATTAAAATGTCTTAATAAATAATAACACAACCTTTCCGATTAACTCTATTTTAATTTGCTTTATTTAATAATAACTAATTAATGAAATAACGGCTAATTTAAACGTAATTAATTCGGTTTCTAATTATTAGCGCTTTTATTAAAAGTTTAAACTTTTTTTTGCGTTTCCGTGTTCGAAATGGCTTAGCGTAATAATTTTTATTTACGACGGGATAAGGTTTTACGTTATTTTTAAAGACTATTAAATTTATTAAGGGCGAAATAGAAGTTTTATGTATTAATATTTTTTTTCCCGCTGTATATTTTTAAAGGAAATCGTTTATATTTCAAAACGGAAAATATAATTAAGTTGCATTAAGTATTATATTCGATAAAACGAAAACACTTTTTAAGATAATATAAACCTCTTAAATTTTTAATTAAATTTATTACGAAAATATAAACTATAAACGGATATAATAAAATTAAGCCGTTATTACGTTAAAAAGATTTTGCATTTTTAATATACTTAAATACAACGACCAGAATAGCCCAGAAATAATTATAAATAAGAAAGTTATTTATTAAGTAAATGCGATAAATGAATTAATTTTTAATAGTAAAAATCTTAAAAGAATAGGTCGTATTATAAATTAAAAAGTTAACATATTAACAGATAATAAGAAAGTATAAAATATATCTCCGACGTAGGTTCCAGGCTACATAGTTAGCTTAAAGGTTTTAAAGAATTTAACGATTTAAGCTATTTAAATTTACGATAAGTTTAAAAGTTTTAACGGACTTAAAGATTTAAACCGTTAAAATATTTCAACTTAAAAATAACATATATACGTTTATTATTTTTTAATACTTTAAATTTTATTGATTTATAATTATCCTTAAGGTTTATTCTTAAGGTTTACTGCAGCCAGCTGGCATAAGGTTCATTAAAATCGAAGCTTATCGGCAACCACGTATCAGTCTGCTTCAGAGTAAGGTTCTGCTTCAAAGTAAAGTTCTATGGGACTAAGGTATACAATCTATCTTAACCGTAAAAACCATTAATCAGTCATCGTGTTCGAAGATACTGGGTATAATATCTATCGTATGGATTATATATGTAATAATTTTCTATGTATTTGGTTCAGCCTGGAAAATAAGGCTTGAACCTATATCAACCTTACATTGATTTATAATATATTTTAATTATTTAAATAACTTTTAATACCTATTATTACCAGACGTAATTATACCTTTAATCTATTACTTAGACTTTTATAATATTATTGCTAACATAAACCGTACGACTTGGGTTTAATAGTTAGTTAAGCCAGCCAGCCGGTACAGGCCTGAGCTAGCTGAGGTAAATATTAGGCCGCATTTTCAAGGTTTGTGTTTTTGTGAGTACTTTTGTGGGTACTTTTGTAAGTCGGTACTTAAAGCTAGAGGTTTTTAAAAAGCCCGAGCCATAACTACGCCGCAGGCCGAGCCACAACCTCAAAAATAGGGCCTGATCTCGATGAGGTAAGGGACCTTCTGATTCGAAACGACAGTACCTATATGCCTGGCTAAGGCGTATCGCATGCAGGGAATGTATCCCCTAAATAAGGAGCCCAGACTGTAGGCGGCAGTTTCAATACCATAGTACCGCAAGCAGCCCTGAAAGGTACCAGCAGCTAGTAACAACCCGCTGATCCGTAGCAGCTCTAGCGGAATTAGGGACTGTTACAGCCTTGATTAATA
Organism: Monosporascus sp. MG133; assembly: GCA_004155925.1. Taxonomy (NCBI): domain Eukaryota; kingdom Fungi; phylum Ascomycota; class Sordariomycetes; order Xylariales; genus Monosporascus; species Monosporascus sp. MG133. The sequence goes on along the minus strand of QJNX01000045.1, from coordinate 260,490 downwards.
TCTTAGCACGCTTCCTTTACCACATGTAGTTAGACATGTAATTATCTCAATCGAAATCAATAGATAGATGGACTCTTAACCTGTTCAAACTGCCTCAAGTACTACCTTCTTTCTACTGCCCCCGCCTTATCCTGTGCTCTAACAGTAGCGAACTATCTTCAAGCTTCTGACGCAGTTTCCTGGCGTCCACCGTCAAGCTATGCTCCACGGTAAGCCAGTTCCTACTAGGCAGGCGGTGCTTCCGGCGTGTCGACCCAGGTTTTAAGCGAATAAAAATCTCTGCTTAGGGCGACATCATCCGAATTACTTGCCGGCTTTAACTTGCCTACCGCCTCCCCGATCCTGCATAGATGTCCCTGCAAGGCATCCAAGTTCTTTCCATCATCTCTAAGTTGCGTAGTCACACCAGACTTGGTAAGATCCCCTCTCAGACGGTTCTGTTCCTGGGCGGCGCTGTTGATCCTCTTAACCCACTCTTTCGCTCCGAGGTCTCCCTGATTTTCAAAGGTTTGAAATACTCTTACCCCCGCCTCGAACAGTTCCCTCATATCCTCTTTCTTTTTCTCTTCATTAGACACCGCGCCTAGAACGTTTGCCAGCCGATCGGCGGCGGCGATGGCAAAAGCTGCTGCCGTGAGGGTGGGATTGCAGGCGTTGCCAGTCGGGATGACGCCGCAGCCCCCGAGCACCAGGTTGGTCAAGCCGTGCACTTTGCCCGTCCTGTCTACCACGCTGTCCTCTTTCGCCTTTTTTACCGCGCAGTCCTCTTTCACCTTTTTTACCGCGCTGTCATCTGTCACTTTGCCCGTCCTGTCTACCACGCTGTCAACTTTCACTTCGCCGGCCCGATATGTGCCGCAGATATGCAGCGCGGAACCCATGGGCATATACTTTGGCTCCGCCCCTGGGAGGAACCCGCCGAGGTATCTGGCAATCTTGACCATGCTAAATAGGGTATGGTTAATGTATGTTTTTTTCTAATCTTTGCCGCTTCCTTTCTCAACTTGGGGAAGGTAAGATAGGGGGCTTAATAGGGGCTGGAATTACTTACTCGACATACATATCGTCGCATCTGGCTTTATCATCATCACTCATCTTAAACTTGAAACTGGGCTAAGGACCCGGTTAGTACCGAGGGCTCCTTAAAGGCAAGTTGAAGTTACAGTAAGATGGCTTACCTGCGGCATCCCAAACCCATCGTTCGTTCCGGATTGGAAATCCACGAGGTTTTCTTTATTCGGGTCCGTATAGCCAAAGGAACGCAGATCGACGACGATACGCTGGTCAATGTTATGTGGGACCTCGCCGTAGCCGAAAGCGTCGCGGTGGATCTGTGTGTGCCACCGGTGTTTTCTGCTGAAGCGGACGCAGACTTGGGGATCCGGGTCATTTAACGGGAAGGGGATCGGGTCATCAATGTCCCGGTCACTCTTTAAATAGTCATGCCATTTTTGGGCCTTGGCAGGGAACCTATCAGATTCAGGACTTTTGCGAAGTTTCCCCATTTCTGCGACCAAGTCATGCCTTAGGATCACCTGGCAGAATGACAGAGTCTGCTCCGTCATGAAACGGCCCTACAATTTTGTTTAATCCAGTCAGCAAGGCTTGCGCTTAGATATCCGGGGAGTGAACATGGTGGCATACCATGGCAGGGAGACGGTAGACTTCTTTGTCGGATGGCGGATTGGTTCCAAATTCGGTACGGAAGCCAGAGTTGTACAAGATACCGAGTGTCAAGATGGCGCCAGCGCAGATTATATACTGGTCCGCAATGATCTCGTGCTCATTGACCCCAGGGTCCTCCAGTAGTCTCACCATCATACCTGTAACCTTCCCTTGATCAACGTTGAGTCTTACGCATTGCGCGTTAGGCATGATCAAGAATTTCTCGGGCGTTAAGCCTTGCGTCGAAAGCTGCTCCCCGAGAATAGTGGCCGAGCAGGACCACTCAATGTAGTCCTGATGAACGCGCCGGCATGCGAGCGGCATGCTTTGGATTGTGGACTTTCTGTCCGGAAGCTTGACTTGGAGTTCACTTAAGACGAGTTGGTGTCGAATCGACTCGTCAAAAGCTTCGGTGTTGGTTTTGAACAAGGCCTCGGCCCGATAATAATACCTCTCCCACTCGTGGTCGTTAAAGAGGTCTGATCTCTCCAGGTCGTGTTGCCGCGGCGTGCAGCACGTCCAGTGAGACCCCATGCCACCGACAACACGAGACGCGGCCGCCGCAGGCAGATTATCCGGTTCTTTTTGGTTAGGGTTCTGGCCGTTCCGCGTAAAGGGCGTTTCAGGGGACCTGTAAGGTTTAAGTTATTAATAATAGTATAACGTTAAGGTGCTTAACATTTTATGTACATACCAGGACGATGGGTCGCGGGATACGTAGACTTTATTCGTAGGAACAGATAAAAGTCGCAGGTCACCCTAAAAAATAACATAAGGCTGGTATAAGAAAGCTCCGAATTCGATTACGACGTACCTTTACAGTGCTGTCGATAAAAAAATCCAAAAAATAAGCCATTATGCTTTACGGCCTTATGGTAAGGGCGTTTTAATATTAGCACTACTTACTTGGTAAACAAGCTAATATCCTTCTGAACTACGACGCTATTCTTTTTGTGATCACCGACGCGCCGCGTGGCCCTACGTTCCAGTATCAGCGTTCGACATATATCCAATGCGGGAAAGAGCTATAATGAAGCGTGCTTACTGTTCTCCCATATCAATCATAAGGACCTTCTTAACTCCCTTATCCACAAGCGTACGGGCAAAGACGGCCCCAATAGGCCCGGACCCGACAATGACGACATCGAAGACCGAGATTGCTACCATGCTTGCGGCTTTCCGAGTTCGATAATGCCACTTGCGAGATCAGAGAAACAGAAGGCGTGGCCAGGGAAAGCAGAAATATGTTTGTCGGGTGAAAGCTTGAATCGTTGGATATTGAATGGAGGTTGGGGCTACGACATAAATACTTAATTGCTCTCATACGCTTGCAAAATCCAAGATGGCCCATCCATACGCCGTTAACCCACGTCGCGGACCTAAATGTAGTACATCGATAGGATGGGCCCGAGATAGGTTCGACCTCCTCGATCCAGGCCACGATCCGTACCCTTTTTGAACCGTACCTCTCACCCAAGCGTCGATATCAAGGGCAGTGACTCGAGGAGTATACAAGCCTGGTACCAACGTTCCCTTCCTTGGGTGCAAAGTCGCCGATCTCAAGTCTGAACATTACCGGTGCCCTCCTTCAAGCCCGAGACTTGGCGGTTGGGCTGATATGCTTTCAAGATGGTTATTGCCTCGCTCTCCAAACCAACGTATTATGCGATCCCCGGGTGGGGTAATAAAAGATTAAGATGTTATATTACCCTCCCTTCCGTACAATCTAATGCACCTAGCAGTACTAGGCGCCTCGGCCAAGAGGGGAAACACGACTCGCTGTTATCTTCGATTTCCATAAGCTGGTGATTTAAATCATTATTCCCGCAATTGCCGACCAAAATAATATGAATAAAACGCGTTAGGGTCAACACAAGACCCCAGGATGCAAAGCAGCGCCCAGAGGAAGGAGTGCCGGATAATGATGCCCTATCTCACTACCACTACGGCGATCACGTCCATGGAGGAATCGATAGGGAGAGAGATAGTACATCTAATAAACCACAGGTGCTAGAACTGGTATTAACGACAGCCATCTTAGACAGTACCCGTACTAGTAACTCCTGAAACAACAACAACAACTAAATCCCAGGCGTTAATACCGAGATACATTTAAGTTAAATCCTTACAACAGGCCATTTACACCACTCCTAGTAAGATGACCCCCTAATCCACGCTTCACTCTTTTATTGCGCCACCTTACAACCGCGTTACGCGTTGATCCACTTATTAATTTCTTTATAAAAAACTCTTTAATACCGATTTAAAAAACGTTATTCTTTTTTTTAAAAAAAGGTGATTTCGAACGATATGTTCTTATAACCTTTATAACCTGAACTAATATTTAAACCTATTTGTACGATTTAAAATAATAATAATATAATAAGATTTTATAATACCAAATAATTAAAATAGTTTAAATAATTCAGATTTAATAAACTATAATAACTCTTTAAAGTTTAATAAAAATAGGTATATATATATTATTTATAACCAAGGTTCAGAAATTAATTTTAGTTGTTTAATGTTAATTAATTAGTTTCTTACTTGGCTAGTTGCTAATTAAACCATTAATTAAATTAAAAGTTTTAATTTAGTTTTTAAGTTAAGAAATTAAATTAGCTAAGTTTTCTTTAAGGGGTTTTAAGAATAAAATAAATTATATAAAAACGATATAAAAATTAAAAAGGATAATAATAGATAAATAAATAAAATATACTAAATAAAGAAAAGATTTAAGTATTTTTAATATAACTAAAATAAATATATAAATATCAATATATATATATTTTAAAAAGTGTAAAATATCATAATATTAACAGATTCTTATAAAATAAAATTCAGAAATATATTATAAAGTTATAAATACCTTTATATATATTTATATAATAAAAGATTTTAATATAAGTATATACTTATTTTTATAATATAACTTTATATTTATGTATATATGCATGCAAACAAATTTAAATAATTAATTAATATATATGTTATAAATTAACTACGTATATTAAAACGGGGCAAGCTACACTCATTCCTGATGAATTCAGAATTGAAAAGACTAATACGAATAAGCCCAAGGTTCAAGAGATAATGAAATTAATGCAAGTGTATTAGTCTTAAGACCAGCTATTTGTAGAAAAGCTGTCGTAATAATAGTGGGTAACTAGTATGTCCGGGGTTACGTCCGGAGAAGAGAGCACCTAAAAATATATAAGCGGTGCCGACTAATTAATCGGTGGAATTATATTTTCGGTACTGCACCTTATACCACTATAACCCTTTTTTTAAAATGTAATTATCTTTAATTTATCTTTAAAATAAATATAAATTTAACGTAATAATACCGAACGCCTTAAATAAATAAACCACATATAAATCTAATTAATTAATAACATTAATGTTTATATCATTTACATTTTATTATTCTTAATATAGGAATTTGTCTTTTACGTTTTATTAAATAATTCTCTTATTTAATCTTTTCAGGTTCCCCTTTAACTTTATTTTCCGATGTTTTTTTAACGATCGATACCTTATACCTAAGTTAACCAGGTCATCCTTCAAAAAATAAGACTCGGATTTCCGTTATATATTTGCGAAAATATTTGCTACCCATTTATACGGTATAATATACTAATTACGAATTATAACTTTTACACGATAAATACTTAAAGCAGGTTAAATTATATATTAAAAGTAAAGGTTATTTTCTAAACGTCGGATTAGTTTAGGTAAATTTAGGTACCGAAAACATGGTATAAATATCCGGGAAAGGGGGTATAATTATACATAAGGCCGAAAAGAATTGTTTTCGAAACCGATTAATAAAGAGAAAGAACAGGTGTTTAAGGGTTTCGCGTATTATACGTAATAATCTCCTAATATTTCTAGTAAGCTTAATACGCATAACTTGAAATTTAATAATAAAAAGTTTTAATGGTTAATCGGTATCGGATTCGTTATTTTTAACTTCGGTTAATAAGGATAAAACTTTTCCGAGCCATTTTTTATATTTCTCTTATCGTTGAATTTTGTAACTTTTACATTAAAATACTTTTTAAGTATGTTAACTATTTTATATTCTAATTTCCTTTTGTTTTATTTAATTAATTTAGTTTTTAATCTTTTTTATCCGTAAGGTTTCGGATAATAATATAAAATATATTAGTAATATCTAAGCCGTAAGTATATTAATAAATTTGAGAAGATATTTTAACGCGCGTTATATAAACTGGAAAGTTATGAAAATTAAATTTTGCCTATGTTTCCCTTTATAATTAAAGTAATCGTCGAAAGCGTTTAAGGTTTAGATAAATATTAAATATTAAAAATGGCCGTTTTAATCGGATTTATAATATATTTATCCCTTAACTTATAAATATATTTTAATACGTAACCTTATATAGCCAATTAATTAAATGTATTTTGGGTACTTCGACCTAATGTCCTCTTAAACTAATTAGGAATTAATTTAACATTATTGTCGATTATTTACCCGGTTTTTGAAATAATAATTTATAGTTTGGCGGGGAACTCTTTTACCGATTATCTGGATTGCGCCAGTAATATATTAGGAACGAAAAAAGGTACGTTTTTTAAAAAAAAAAAAATTACGGTCATATATTATAACGGCGCGGTTATTGTCTCGTTCCGGGTTTATATTATCTAAAGTAAGGGTAACGTCGTTGTTTTTATAAACGTTAATTACTTGTACTATAAGGTATAAAAGGAATAATTTAAAGAAAATAGTGTTCGGAGTAACGAATTTAATAAGGGAGGAAATAATGCTATTATTGTCCAATTTTCGAAATAAGTATATTATATCATTTTTTCCTTATATAGGTCTGGTATTTAACTTGATAAGCTTCTTAAAATTCGAAAGATTTAATTCTTTAAAACTTTTATTATTATTATACATGGTATCGTTTTAAATGATAGCATAATAATAACTTATGAACTGATTTAAAAATATAAGTATAATACAGACGATATTTAATATTTAATGTTGTTAATAATAAGAAAAAAATGATTGATATTATATAAATATATATATTATTATATATAAATATAAATAGAGTTATAAATGTCCTAGTAGTAGAATTAAAAGTTATATAAAAATAAGAAAACAATAGAAAAATAACGAATTATATAAAAAACTAATTAAATGATTTGAAAATTAATGTATAGTTTTTAATTAAAAACTAATATACCAAAGGAACTCCTAAAGATTACATCTGATATTATATAAGGGGAAAGAAATAATTATTATAATACTCTTATGTTAAATTCCATGAAGCAAATATTAGCGTAATTAATACGTTAATAGCTTTTGGAAAGAAAAAATACGTTATAAAAAGGGGGTTACATTAAGCGCCCATTATAGCATCGAACTTTCGCCGGTGCTAAGCCGCTAGGAATACACAGCGCGAGCGTAGTGCTATGTATTTTCGGACACAGCTTAAATTTCTCATTTGCCTTAATTTTCCTCCTTGGCTAGAAAACTAAATCCTTTTAAGCCACTCTTCTTAAATTTGTGAGGTTAAGTCCTTTATAATAACCTCACTTTTTTATAATTATAACATTTTTAAAAAAAATCCTTGTAAAGGTCGGAAGTATTAAACCGCACGGATTTATTGAAATCGGAGTTAACTCGGGAAATATTCGAATTCAGAATATAAAAACGATTTCATCCCTTATGATCGTTTATAGTACCTTTAATCAAGCCTTATTTTTAAAAAAGTTTTTTCCGAAAACGTAAAAATAAGATCGTTATTTTTATTAATACTTCTAGTAAAAGAAATCGGTTTTCGTTCGAGGTTTTTAAATGCTTAAATAATGTTCAATTTTCTTTGCTATAATCATTTATTACTCTAAGTTAATATTTTAACTTTATAAAGCATTTCGTAATTCTAATTATAATTTTTAAAAATAATTAAATACGAAACGCTTATTTTCCCGATCGTTTTCCGGATTTAGACAGTCCGTAACTGTTATTCTATAAATTCAAAACTTTTATTTAACGTAAAATCCCAGCGGTAATTAACCCGCTGAATATTGAAAGTTTATACATTACTTCCTGTATTTTCGAGTAAAAAGCCTCAAGTTCGCAAAACTTTTTTTTAAAACGAAGTTAGAAATAATTAACCGTAATAGGATATAATCGTAAAATGTTAATAATAACGGCCATTGTATAATCAATAGCCTGTTAAATATAAATAATTACATTTCGTTTTCGCCGTTGGGCGTATATTTAATTAACGCTTTATTTAATTTTCTTGTTTTAATCGATATACGTACGGTAAGCTGCGGGTAGTTACGATACGATACCCGCTTACTGCTTTTAAGTTTTTATATCGTCGTAACGAATAAGTCTATTATCTTACATTTTTAACTTATATAATTAATTACTATATGGTTATTAATCTGAAAAACTCTAAATACTATTTGTTTTGCTGACTGATAATTTTTAAGATTTGGCCGATTAATTATTATTTCCTTGTCTGTGAACGATAATTATTAATATCTGGATTTAATTTTTTGTCTCAGTTAAAAAGAATACTTGATATTAACTTTATAATAATAAATGTAACGTTAAAAATCAGAGCGCTGAAGTTTTTCTTTTCCTAATTCCGGTTGGAAAGGTTATGAGTAATGCTTGTATTAATCAGGAGTAAAAAAAAGAAATTATCGGTAAAATATAAACCCCTTTATTAATAAAACTAACATTACGAATAATAAATTAAATAAGAAGTTAATAAGTTTATATATTTATTCCATTATATTACTCACGGCGAATAAAATCCGGTAATGATTTCAAAAGCAATAAGTATTAAGCTGGAACCGTGAAATATTATTTTAGGCCAAATTACCAACAAGGAACTTATATAGGTCCTATTCAGAATGTTGTAAAGAAAAATTACGTAATTAGATTAATAACAATAGATCGGCATAATTTAATATTATACACAAGCCGAAAAGAAAAAAAAGGTAATTCTTATTAACAACATAGTATTTAACGGATTAATATTACTTAAAATGCAGAATTAAAAAGTTAAAAAAGTGAAGAAAGTATAATAAATTATTAATTAATCCGGAAAAAAGGCCAATAGATTTCATATTATATTAATTATATTACTTTATATATTTATTATTATTCTGCGAAATATTCACGTTATCGATAAAACAATTAAACGTATCGTTGATTAATTACATAATAAGTTTACTTTTATAAAAAAGTTTTTTAAAAAGAAATTACTGCATTAAAAGGAAGTTACTTTGATTTAGCACGGTTGAACATATTATGGAATTAAATAATCTATTATACCAGATTACGAAAATCGAAAAAGCTCTTATAAGGCATAATAAGGTAAAGATTATATTATCCCGGTTAATATAAAGTATAAACTAATTAAGGTATTTCGAATCTGAATTTAAAACGGCGTATTTAAATATTTTTATACGTTAAAAAAATATAAATCTTTATAAAAATAAAGAGGGCCGTTTGCGATTAATGAATTCTGCGATAAAGTTTGACCTCGGACCCTACGTAATGAATTACCCTATTAATTAATACGACTTTTATCTATAACAATAACAAACCCCTACAAATTTATTTTGTAATATCTTAATAACCACTTGATTAATTAATTTAAATTAAAGATAATTAATTTCGATCGCGACCGTAAAATACGGGATGTAAAAGATTTTATTACGCAGGGTAGCTTAAAGATTTTTATAGGCTTATGATTCAATATACCCCAGTTAACCTTATCCTACCGCGTCCATGGTTTTAAATCGCGTTCCGAAACCTAAAATAACGTACGTAAGCTTTCGGATCAGGAAAAACGGAAGTTTGTTAACTGGATATTGTTCGAAAAAATATACGGTCGCGTTTTTGCGAAAAAATAGGTCCGTTAAATGGCCGATATTTTATTAGGTTTTAACGGGACTGTCGGAAAGTATTAAGTTAATCGTTTAATCGAACGTTACAGAAAAATATATACGAAAAAAGGACGAATTATACCCCGATAACGTTTTAAAATATACGATCGTAATAATATATACGAATTTTTCCTTTTCTAAATCCAAATTCGAGTTAAATATAATATTTAACTTACGGACGAATATAATATGGACGAAACGGACGTTTAAAAGGGGGAATAAATTAATAAAACGGTGATAAAAAGTTCGGAAATAATTCGTATAAGGTTTAAGAAGTCGGAAGTAACGTTGTAAGTTTTATTATCGAATATATCGGCTTTATATACGGAAAAAGTACCGCCGTATATATTTATAATAACCTTACCGTTTAAAAATAATGGTTTTTTAACGATATTAAAAAATTAAATATATATTAATTCCGGAAAGGTATATTAATACTGTTATTACGTTACAATAATTAAGTTTTTTTTCAAAACTTTAATCGCGTTTTTATTATAAATAGCGATTATTTATTTTAAATAATTATATTATATAGGTATTTTTTACTTTTATATATAAAATGTATTAATAATAAGGTTATTTCTATATATTTATTATTTTACTTAAGTATTAACCTTTAACTTTTCGATATTATTATTTTTTCCGTTTTTTAAAGAAAATATCGTAAAACGTTACATAAGGCCGGTAGAATTCTTACGCTTATTTTTAATATAATTGTCGTATATTAAAAATATATCGTAAGGTTATAATAAAAATGGTTTTTACCGATAAAAACGTTGAAACCGAATAATATTATACCGATAAATGGTTTTAAACCTAAAGTTATATTAAAAGATCCCGAAATAATTCTTTAACCGGCTTTTAAGCCGAAAATATTACCGGAAAAATTAATTATAATCCGTAATAAAATCGTCCATATTTTTGTAAATTAAGGAATTACGGAAAAATATACGAACGGCTATACGTAATTATGCGAAAGCTTTTCGCGATATACGGGATATAATAATTAAAAGGGTTAAAAAGTTCAACGATCTTAATATCGAAGATATTATGTTCCGTTATTAAAATCGTAACCTACGAACGAAATTAAAAAAATACGAACGTTTTAAACGTTAAATTATTTTTAAATAACCTAATAAAATCTTTGGGAATTTATTAAATATTACAACGGTAAAAAATAAAGTTATTAAACGTTTAAAGTGTATAAAAGTTAACGATTAGGGTATAATGAATAATTATATTAAAAAACAACTTATTAAAAAACGGTAACGTAATTTTAAATAATTTAAATAAATTTATTATATTACGAAAGATATTATTACGTTATTAAAGGATTTTTAAATGTATTAATTATTATTAATTTGTATATATTTTGCCTATTTATTATTAAAGTAATTCATTAGGTGGGGTCCGAGGTTAATGTTTTTACCTTATTAAATATGTTTATATAAAGAAATTACGAGGAATGTTTTATTAATTTTATAATATACTTTTAATATATTTGTTAAAAACTCTTTTTTAACATTAAGTTATTTTAATCTTAATTAGCAGAAATTATATAACCTGTTCGATACCGTTAAGATTTTAAAAAATAATTATTTTATTTTAAAAAATTATTAATTTTATATCTTGCTTTTATCATATAAGAAAAAGGATGTCCTAATGGCTTAATGGTCGCGAGCCGGGGTGTCCTTTTTTCGCGAGCTTGCGATAGGCTTGGGCAACTTCAGCTTGCGACAGGACTGCTGGTTCGAACCCAGCTTGAGATAACGTGTTCCGGATGGCGCCTAACCTAGTGCACGAACCGTTAGAGCTTGCTCCGCACTTTTCAGGCGATAATTGGAGTTGTTGCGGGCGTTAGAGCTAGCTGGGGGGCTATGGCTCTGGCACTAATTAATTTCATCGTGTACGTAATCATTTTTTTTTGTTACCGTGTATATGACCCCAATACGGTTTTTCATCCGGCCCGCCTTGGGTACGGATTTTGGAGTGTTTCTTCAGCCGCGTCGTATAACTAGACGTATGCATGTATATAGTATAGTAGTGGGCCAGGCGTTAGTGCATATAGCTCGATATCTTATTAATAATACTTTACCTTGCATAATAGAAAGGCCTTGGAAGCTTATAATACACGATATAATAAGTTTAGTTAGTAATATTATCGGTCCTAAAAGCCGGATAACGAAATATAATAATAGACAGATCTTGTTAAGGTTGGCGAAATTTATTCCTCTGTATATTTTTAATATAAATAAAGTAATTTTAATTCCAAACTTATTAATACTACGATTAATATAAAAAGCTTTTAATAATACAAGGAAACTACGGTTAGAAGCGGACTTTTATACGGATTTAATAATTACCGATCATAAATATCAAGATTATAAAAGTTTTAAAGATTAAGCTATATAAAAACGGTATGGTAATTAAGGTTCTTTAAAGTAAATTTTTTTTTTTACTAAATATTTATTACGTATTACGTTTTAAAGGTAACGCTTTTTATAGATTTGCGTCGAAAAAAAGGTTTTTTTAGGTGCTGAATTAAGACATATTAATTATAACATTAAAAAAATTATAATAATTCCGGGTTTAATTATCTTATTTTACCTCTTTAATATAAAACAATTTATTATAAAAACTCTCGTAAATAAGAACGGTTATAAAGATATTTTTAGTTAGTTATTTAACAACATCGAATACTCCGCGCATAATAAAAATGGTACTTAAAAAGACGTTAACCAAATTTATAAGGTTAGCAACTTAAAGTTTTAAATATTTTTAAAGTTTAAAAGAAATTACAAAGTTATAATAATAACATCTGATTTATATTAAAAGTTACTGGTAAGCTCTTAATTAATCAAATTAAGTTTTTTAAGCTTTTTACATATTATTTAAATTATTTATAAAATTACTTTCATTAAAATATATAGCTTCGAAATTAAGTATATTTCCGGTAAGAATAACAGGAGTATAAATCGTTTATTCCGAAATTTACTTCACCTTTTTAAGATGTTAAACGATTAATAAAAAGAAAAAGTTAACGAGAATATTAGTATTTAATTCAAGGTTATTCGATTGAATTTTATTTAAATTAAAACCATATTAATATTTTTAAAAACGGTCTTAATATAAGGATTTCCGTTATGAATTAATTTAAGTAACCGTAAATGTATACAAATATTTTAAAAATATCAAATTTTTATCATTATTTTCGAAATGGTCTTAAAAATAACGAAATATAGGATAAAAGTTTTTCAATATTTTATATAACGTAGTATCTGATTAAAAAGGTATTATGATATATATATATTAACGCCTGGCTTTTAGCGGTAAGCATATATATACCGGCACATTTAATAATACAACGCGGTTAAATATATATATATATCGGTCTAATAATACGACGCAACCGCAAAATATCTTCCAAATACCGTTATTAAAACGGAGCGCATAAAAGATTAATAAAGGGTTTAAATACGGTAACGAAAAGAATTTAATTACGTATATGATATTTTAATTTGTTCCAGAGCCCCGCCCAAGCTTTAATACCTTTAACTATTTTAATTGTCGGCTGACACCATACGGAACAAGCTTTAACGGTCGGTATACTGGGCTAGGCGACACCCAGAACACGTTGTCCCAAGGTAGATTCGGACCAGAAGTTCTGTCGGAAGCTGAGGTCGCCCTGGCTTGCAGCAAGCGCGCGAAAAAAGGACACCCAGGCTCGCGGCCACAAAGCAATTAGGACTTAAAGTATTTTATTTAAAGTAATTTTTTGGCGTAAAGTAAATATACGGTACGGTAAACGTAAAATTGTTAATTTCGAATAAAACCGTTTCGCGGTAATTAAATAAATATATATAAATTACGGTTATAAAAACCAGAATTTATAATATTATTTTACTAATACGATATTTTTAACGCGGAATATTTAGCCGCATGTATAACGTAATACATATATATATTTAATGCGGGAAAATTAGTGATTAACCTATCGCGAAAAAGTTATAAAATATAATAATTGATTTATATAACAGTAATTCAGGTTTAATTATTGGTTATTAATAACGGTTATAAGATTATAATTAAGGTTAGATATGCATTATCCGATTTTATACAAATAAACGGCTTACGTTTAAATAGGTTAAGAATTATAAAAAGGTTTTTAAATAAATATAAGTTTTATTGCTATAATATTTCGATTAAAATTAAAATTAACAAAACTTAAAAAAATATTAGCAAAAGAATTAAAGGTGTATATATTACCAAGCAATATAGCTTATATTAAAAAGACACGTCTTAATTATTGAAAATTAATAAAAGCCGTAAATGTTAATAAATAAGGGGTTAAGCCTTTTATTTAATATAGGTTTTGCCGGTAATACCATTGTAAAAAGGTACGGCCTTAGTTGTTATAAATTATTATCCGGATAAAAAATCGTTTTTACCAATCGAAATAATGTTGCTGATATGGAAATTTATGACTTAAGATTGTTCATATTCTGAGGGAAGATTTAATTTTATAACGGATTCGATTTTTTTAAAGAATATTTAAAAAAGGCATTAAAGTAGCTAAAATCATTTGAATTAACGCCGTAAAGTCACCGAGTTGCAAACCAAAAACTAGGGATAAAATAAAATATAAATTCTTACAAAAAGAAGATTTAAAAGTATTATGTAGTATGGTACGATATATAGTTATATTTAAGAATATAAAGTAAGAACCTTATTAAATTAACCCGTATTTCATTGGTAATGTGATTAATTTAAGCGCTTATTCGTTAAAGAAAATTAAGAAAAGCAAGTATACACTATTTGTTTAATGTATAAATTAAGTTAATTTTGAAAAAAATAAACAAAGGTGTTAAAAATGAAAATTACATGAAAGAAAAATCATAATAACAAAGTTAGGATTTCATAAATTCTATTAATTTAATTGATTAAGTTATCCCGTTACGTTTTCTTTAAGAAAATTAACCTTTTATAAATAACATTTCGTTCTTTATATGCCTGTAATTCTTTGAATTATATTACCTTGCATTTTTTATTTCTACATTTACTTAAATCGTTATTATTATATGTGTTCATTTTTAAAAATAACTTTTCATTAACTATTATTATTTTCATTTCCAGTACCCCATTTGAAAACTCTTTCATTTTCACTCTACTTTCTTTTAACGTTTATATTAAAGCTAATAAAAATCAAAATTACTAAAAATTCGTAAATAATATTTTCTATAATCGTTTAAAGTTAATATTTTATTTAATACATACATTAGTATAAATAATAATAAAATCCCTTTTAAATTCAGGATTCTTAGAATAATTAATTTTACATACTTATTTACTAGAGAATTTTTTTATAAATATTTCTAGATATCGAGATTATTACTTACCTTCGTTTTAAGTTTCTTATTTTCCATTATTAAGCCATTTTAAATATCTATTATTTAAAATGTATAAGAATTATTGTCTAATATTTAATATATTTAAATAAGTATTCTTATCTATATAATATAACGGAGGGTTTAATCTTAAGGTTTATTCTTAAGGTTTACTGCCTGGCATAAGGTTTATCAAAGTCGAAGTTTATCGGCAACCACGCATCAGTCTGCTTCAGAATAAGGTTCTGCTTCAGAATAAGATTTTATGAAACTGAGGTATATAATCCATCTTAACCGTAAAAACTATTAATCAGTTATCGTATTCGAAGATACTGGGTATAGTATCGATCGTATGGATTATATGTGTAATAACTTTCTGTATATTTGGCTCAGGCTGGAAAATAAGGCTTGAACGTAGATCAACCTTGCATATAATATGACGTATACTTCAGTATATTAGTTTAAAATTCTTAAGCATACATTTTCCGTTTAGAATTCATGCTGTATTAGCTAAGTTTATTTATTTATTAATATCATTTTATGATTACTTTGTAATAAATTATGGAAATCTTTTTTTATAAATCTTTTTACTCTTTATAATTTATAAATTATTATATCATTATATACTATAACTGATATTCTGATTATTAGCTTAGCATTCATTAATATAAATCCATACCATTTTTAAAACTTTTCCGGATTTCTTTTTATCTGTTAATATTTAACTCGCGTTTAAATTCGAAAATCAAGTTCTTAATATTACTTTCTCGGGGCTTTTTAATACCTTTCGAAAATCAGGTTTTTTTTAGGCTTTTAATATTCAAAAACTTGATACTTGAATTTTCCATACATGACATTTTATTAATATAAAACTAATTTTTAATTACTTTTTATAGTTATAAAACCCGATTTAATATTTTAAAGGATAAAAGCTTCTTATTAAGTATTAGTTTGAACCCTATATGCAAAAAACTAGAAGTTAATTTAATTTTAAACACCTGGGTTTTTAAGCATTTCGTTAATTATCGGCATTAATCACTATCGCGATAAAATTAAATAAGTATTAAATCGGGTGTTAAGATATAATATCTTTATTTATTTACTTTATTATTATGGTTTATTATAAAAACATTTTAATCTTATTTTAAGTTAACATTTTAATAATTAAAAATGTAAATATGAATTTGAACGTTGTTATTAAAGAAACTTCTTATTTTAAATTTAAACTGAAATTAATCTTAAAATTATTATCTTTATAATAATATTTAAAAAGATGCTTAAACTAAGTTAATAAAAAGGAAATTCAATAAAATGAGAAGTATAAAGTTACTTAATTATAATTATATTTACAGATATATATGTATTAAATAAAATTAAGTAACTAAGAATTATTTAACAGTTAAAGGATAGGTATTATATAACCTAGATATATATTTTTATCGATTTCTTTTAATCGTACTTGTGCTACTTTCTATTATAAATATTAATATAAATTTAATTTCTTAATTTATTTAATATTAAATGATTTAAATACTGTGTGCTTTTTAATTTAAATGGATATTATTGATAATTTTGAATATAATTAATTATACAAAGTGTTATAACGTAATAAATCCAGACTATATAATATTAATCATATTTTGTCAATAATATTTAATTCTAATAAAATAGATTACGGCAAACTGTTGCACATTGTCCGCGTTTTAAAGATTAAATTTTATTAAATCTAAAAACAGCTAAAAAACAGGGTCATTTAAAATAACTTAATTATTTAAAGTATTAATGAAAAGGTTAATAATCCTAATAACAGCTTAAAGTATTTAAATATTTAAAACTAGATTTAACGGAAAAATAAAATATATGTTACATCAAATCTTGAATTAATTCCTTAACATAATATGGCTCAATGATCGGGAGATTAAAAATAAGGTAAATATCTTTCAAAATTAATCTTTAAAATTCACAATTTAATATATTTATTTGAAATTTGTATTTTAGGTAAATTAATTATATAATTCTCTATAATGGTATTAATATTTATGTTTTAAATAAATACTAAAAGTAAAAAAATATATAAAGTTTTTTATTTTTACCTCAAACCATATATCGAAGGTTGATCTAGGTTCAAGCTTTATTTTCCAGGCTAAGCCATATACAAAGAAAATTATTACACATATAATCCGTACGATAGATTTTATACCCAATATCTTCGAATACGATAACTTATTAATAGTTTTTACGGTTCAAATAAATTATATACCTCAGTCCTATAAAACCTCACTTTAAAGCAGAACCTCACTTTAAAGCAAACTGATACATGGTTGCTGATAAGCTTCGCCTTTGGTAACCTCAAACCATATATAAAAACCTATTTATTTAAATTTGAAATTATTATAACATTAACAGCTTTAATTATTAAACTTAGTATATATTTATTATTAAATCCATTTCGGAAGCTACACATTTTAATCAAATTTATATTTCTTATAAAAAACAGATGGAAGAATTTTTATCGCAACCAATAACATCTTATTTAACGTTTTTCGAAAAGTTATAGAAGAAGAGTTTAAGAGTGGTATATTTAGGATTTAATATAAATGAAATGTCCTATATTAAGGAAATTATATAGGAATATACCATAAAGAAATTTCAAAGAATTAATAAAAATCATATTGTCATAATAATAAAACTAAGACTTAAATACAAAAAACTAAGAAAAGTTAAAAAATTCTTTTTAATATTATATATTATAGGATTACATCGACATTTTATTATATAACAATTTTTAAATCTTTAAATATATTCTTCTATGAACTATTTATTTAATATTCTAAAGAGTTATAAAACCTATTCCTTTTTCCGGTTTGTTATTAAACGTGATTTAAAGGTTCATTATAATAAATTGAAATATATTTCATTAATTTAACAATATCTTCGCAAACTCTTTCCTAATAACAACTTTCTTTTTAATTATTAAACAAAATTTATTTTAAGATCTTTTTCATAAAATATTCATTATGTTATCAAAATATAATAGATGCACTATTTAGGTATGGATATATTATAAAATCATTTTTAAAATCTTAGTTATTCTTAATTATTATTTTAAAGATTTCTATGAATTAATATTGTTAAACGCGTTTTTATTATAAAACAACTTAAAAAATAATATATTGTTTTATAGTTTTAAATATTGTAATAGTTTTAAATATAAATGTATGAAATGTTTTACTATGTTAAAAACTTACTTAAACTAATTTATTAATAATGATATAAATTCTTATATAATCTACTTTTAAAACTTGTTTAACTTTCAGATTTATCTCAAATATCGTATAACGATAATTATATTAGTTTAGTTAAAATTTATATAATATATAAATTCTTTTATTAATATATAAGTTATATCGTTATAATAATAAATATCAGATTAAATATAAATTTTAATTATTTAATATAACAAACATTAAGAATATGTAAATGTTCAGATGATTGCGAATATTTGTTTTCTGCGCATAAATTTAATATAACCTCTTAACGGAACATATATCTTCTTATTAAACCAAACCTTTCCGTATATGAGGTACATTTAATATCAGCTAGCAGGGGTGCGCTACCACTCCAGATACAGAAAGGCTCCCTTTAATCGGCCTCATATATGTTCCGTGGACAGATTATATTAAAGTGCAATATGCGATTTAAAATGTCTCTAATTATTTATGCAATAAAACATAACTGATAGCCCTTATATCTAATAATTAAATGTTTTATTCGCTTAATTCGCGTTATTATTAACTGATTAGTTGTTGTTAAGACCAGATAAGCTATGCATTAACAGTAATAATTTATATCTTTTATTAGCTATAAAGGGGACCGTACCGATAACGGCCGTAGTTATTTATAATGATTTTAAGAATTGGGATAAGTTTAAGGACTAAATTAAAACTAAAATTAAAGGGGATAATTTATAGGAATGTGTTAACCATACTTAAAACCTTTTATAACTTATTGAACATTCGGCGCCCGATATAACCTTTTATTTAAAAAACCATTTTGCCAGTTAACGCGGGAAATTAATTTATTTTCCGGAAAAATTATATAAATAGAAAAGATAATCGAACCGGTTACCTGATAAATAGTGTCGAAATAACGATTAAAGGGTAATAAACTTAGAAGTAAAACTTTATAACTTATATTTATTTAAACCGAAAATATGAAACATTTCGATAAAATGTTAACGAATTTGCCCAATAAGTTTTAATATTTTTTTTTATCGATTAAGTAAATTTGTTTAACCCTAGATAAAGATTTTAAGGGCTAGTATGCCAAATTATAAAGAACTAGAAGTATTTATAAAAGCCGATTATACATAAATATTAAACGCGAATACGAAAAACGATTAAAGTAAATGTTAAAAGCGTTTAAAAAGATTAATAAATAGATAACGAAATAATAGTAAATTATAGCTTATGGTAAACGTTCACAGATTTCGGAAACCATTTTGCCGGTTATGTAAACGAGTTAACTATATATAATAATAACGGCGATTATATTTATAAAATCGAATTTATTTCTATTTTTAGGTGGAATAAGATCGAAAAAGAAATAATTAATTGCCCGACATTTAAATTAACATTTTAAATCACTGAATTCTAATGAATTTATAATAGTTAACAAAAAACCTTAAATAATATTTCCGATTTTTTATAAAGCATTAATGAGCTTTTCCGATTAGGTCGATTTTAATTAGGAAAAAGTCAGCCATATTAAGAATTAATTAGGTGATAAAACCTTTTAAAAAGGACCGAAACGAAATAAATATAAAAAGCTTTAAAAGGACCAATATAATAATAATAATAATAATAATAATAATAATAATAATAATAATAATAATAATAATAATAATAAACGGAAACGTTAAAAGTTAAACGTATAAAAAAGGCGGTATAAAACGTACCTAAATCTTAAGCAAAAGTCATCTTAATATTATTATACGTTCCATCAAGAAATTTTAATAAAGTTTAAATTTAATAAAAGAATTATAATATTAATTTAGAACCGGATTATTTCTTATTAGTTTTGAAAGGAAAAATGAACGGTTCGTTAAAGATTATAAAAGAATAAATTACTTAAAATTAAATTAATTCCTAAGATGAATAAAACGAATACTGGTATATATTTTTTTTAATTAACGTAATACGGAAACGATACGTTTTATCCTCAAAGCAATTTATTTATTTTTCAACTTCAGGTCTATATTATATATTTTTAAGGTTATGAGCAGATTGTTAAATTATAAGATAACGATTTAAAACGACGGCATATACGTAAGAAACAACATCGTTCCGATTAATAAATGCGGTAAAGTAAACGTATTATTTTAAAACCTTATAAGCCCGACAACTTTACGTTTATATGACGTAACCTATTACGAAACTTTGCGTATAATGTGGTATATTTTCGGCAGTTACGGGATAAAAACGATTAATAAAATAATGGCAGATATAACAATTTTATTCGAAATAAACTTAATTAAATAATTATTACGTCCATAAATAAGTTTAATTACTTTCTTATCAAAAGTATTATTATAATAGTACTTTATATAGCCTTAATTATTTATAAAGAAATATTAATTTATATATAACGAAATTACCGCGAATCGGTAACGGTACGATATGGTATTTGAAATTAGGATACTTAATGTCTGAAATAATCGTTTAATTATAGTTTAATAGAAATGAAATCCGCATAAAGGGTTTAATAACGGTCGAATATTAAATTTGTAATAAAGTGAAAGTTAAAAGGTAAATAAGCCGAAAGCCGGAAAAAGGAAGGTTCCGAGTAAGATAGTAAAATATTATTAACTTTTAAATTTTAACAATCCCGGAAGGATATTAATACGTTATCTTTATAACGGATAAGTACTTGAGCTTTATTTAAGATATTTACTTTAAAGATCGAAAGCAAAATATATTAATTCTGGCATTCCGATATTCCTTTAAACTTTAAAAAAAACAAGGATAAAAGCTTTTCTGTAAATATTCGAATACGATAAAGAAATCTTAAAAAGTTATTAGTTTCGAAATATATTTTAATCGCATTTTTTTAGTATCAGGTATGAGCTGTTATCAGTATATACCTGGGCCTAGAACAGGGATATAAAGCGTTTAAAGAATATAATTAAGACAAAAACGATTACGGTACGAAATTACGTTTAATTAATTGCGTTTTAAATGGTATATTTTTTATGATAATAATGTACTTTTATAATTGAACTTTTCAGTACGCTTTTTTTAATAAAACCTATATAAGATTTATAATATTTACTTAATTTTTAAAAAGGCAATATATTACTTAATCGGACACCTTACTAAGCCTATTCATAAATATACGACTTTATATCTTACGTTATAATTATTACCGTTATAAAAAATGTTTTAAAAGTTAAATCCTGAAATATAAAATACTTTATTTATTATTTATTAATTTACGAATATTTACGAAATTTAAAACTGAATAATTAATATAATTATCGTTATTCGACAGGTATAATTTAACGAAAAGGCCACATTTTCAGGTAATATTAAAAACTTAAATATAATTTCTTTTACGTTATAGAAATTAAATTACTTAAATTATTCTCATAAATAAAATTATTTAATTAAACCTATACGTACCTCAGATATAGAAAAAAAAGACAAAAAGCTCAACGGAATAATTTCGTTACCGGTTAAATAAAAGGGATAATTCTAAAATAATATGAACGTACAAAAAGTACGGAATAAGAAAAATTAAACCTGGTCCTATAAAATTAATTACTTTTATAGGACCGATATATTCGAACCATTTCCGTCCCTTAAACTATTACATTTACTAACGTTTAGTAGAAAGACTATTCTGATTAATATGTTGGCGGGAAAAAAAAAGTTAATTTTAGGTATTCCTCATTTTATTTAATCCAAATCAACGATAAAAAAAGACATACTTTACGAATTACAAAGGTAAATTATCCGTACATTCCGCTTCGAAAAAGTAATCATCGATATAATTATAAAATATAAAAAGCCGTAATTAACAGACGACAATTAATAAATTTCATTAAGACGATTAATAATCGGCGGGTAAATTACGGGAATTTATAGAAAGTATTTACTCGAATGCGTACTATTTTAATTAAAAAGGCTGCGATACAAAAGAAATATAATATAATCCTTATGTCGTAAAACCGGGTATATAAGCGTAACTTGCCATTACCGCTGTAAGGTTATAAAAAGTAATTATATATCCGTTAAAAGAATTATTCTGTAAAACCAAAAAAACTTATTTATAAAATTATAAACGAAATATAATCTTAGAAACCGGTTAATTAATTCCTTATTAAAAAGACTTCCTTGAAAGATATATAAATATATATGTATAAATTTAATTAACATAACTAATTACGAAAAATATAAAACACATTTTATCGTATAAAACGATTAAGAACTTAATATTATATGTAGTAAGATATATATATTTATTTTAACTCACATATCGTTTCGAACTTTAGTCGTTATTCAAATTAAATTCAATTTAAAACTTAAGTAATATAAGGTCATAAATGTTTTCGTTAACGCGAAAATACCTTATTAAATATTTATAAAATACCCCTAAATTACTTATAACGTAATAAAATATTTTCGATTAAAAAGGTATTATATAAACTAAGAAAATTATTTTTATTATCGTAAAAGGATTTTATTAAAATATTTAAAAAAATTTAACTTCACCCCGTTCCTTACGAACCTTATTATTTTATTCGTTAAAAGGTACTTTAAATTTTCTTTAATATATAATATCGTTACGGCTTACCGTAAAAAGAAATTTCGTTAATTAATTAATTTAATACATACGGTAACGATATAGCTTAATAAAAAACAAAAACTTATATTAGTTTTCCGGCATTAAAATAATTAAATATAAACCTAACAAAATTATATATATATTTTAATACGACTTTATAAATAGGCTAATTAACCTAATTTTTAAAAAGAATTTAAATAATTCTTTTAAATACGTTAATAATAGACGTCGAAGTATTACCGAAATTTATTTTATTTTATCCAAGTTCCGTTAAAAAATATTAAAAAGATTCAGTTTCATCTTATATGTAATAATTATTGCGCGACCTAACATAACTTTTACGAGGTCCCAATATGCCCGGTTTAATCTTAATCTTCATAACATATATTATAAAATTATTAATCGAATTATTTTGTACCTAATCGGAACCATAACGTTAACGTTATAATTCAGAACTGAAAATTCGTTAAATAATTTAAGTAATACCTGTTTTACGGTTAATATAATCGATTAAAAATATGTTTATGATTACATTATAAATTTATTTTAAAAAGAATAACGGGCAAATACATAAGATTTAAGAATTATTTCTATCACGGAAACGGAATTATATTTCTTTTTATAAGTCATAAAAAATATCTTATTTTGTTTTCGATTAATTAAAAAAACAAAAAAATCGGACTCGATATAAAACATGTAAATGTATATTTTTATAACTAATAAATTTTAGGGCTTATTAATATTAACATTGCCTTTTATACATAAAATCACGGTATAGAAAAACATATAATTATTAATTTCAAAAAGTTATAAAAAAAGCTATAATTAAGTAAATATACGTTTATAAATAATGTATTAATTAATAAATTAATAACAACCTTATTACGTAAGCTTTTACATATTTTAAACTGTAATTAAAATTAGTAAATATTATATAAATTTTTAAATTATTACGAAAAACTTTTAAAAATTATTTTAAATAAAAATTTAACTAATTAGGAAGATATAATTACCGGTAAAAAGGTAAAATAAATAATTACGGCTTTAAAAAGTAATAAAGGGTAATAGTTAACGCCGCAACTGCATTAAGGCGTTAAGGGGGGTATGTCAGCGAGCAGTTGTACGCTAGCACTCCATATACGGCAAGGCTCCATTTGATCGGACCATATATGTTCCGTAAACTGATTATATTAGAGTGCAGTGCGCGTTCTAAAGCGCCTGCAACTAGTTATGCAATATAACATAACTGATAACCCCTATATCTGACATTTAGCACCCCTTCCTAGCTGGCAGTAACATAGGTACTGACTGCCTAAGCTGGGGGTACATATCCTTGATATTAAGGTTGGCGCAGTCCAAATAACGTTCCCCCGCTGACCACGTGTTAAAGGATCCTTAATCATAATCCCTACCGCATACGATTAAGGTGGGGATCACGGAACCTCCCGAGACCCCAAAGCGCCTGATATGCATATCATTAATAAAAGCCCCACATGCCAAAAGGACGGGGTACTTTACAGCGTAATGCATAACAATACGTACAGTACAAGTAACAGAGCATGGTTAAGTGTCGTAATCGCCTGATACTACACAGATTTAATGCCGCAGATACACTACGGTGGAACGGAATGTCTTTAGCGGGTACTGCGATAAAGCACGGAATGTATGCAAGATACGAATATATATAGATAGGTATGTATGAGACCGAATCGGGAACATTACGAAATCAGTCCCCCGATCTCGTGGAAGCAATTTTAGGTCCGACAGATCTAGCCAGCAACGACCATTAACTTGTGCCACGTAAGTCTACCTAAAGTCTACGTAGGATAACCTAAAACTGTATAATGATGCACCGGGCGATGACGTATGCAGGATTAACGCAGTAATCTAAAGGTCCAGTTATATATATGACTTAATATGAACGACTTTCGCTCTCTAGCGTTAAACGAACAGGTTAGGTATCATCAGCCGATATTACTCCTTAGTCTTTTATGCATAAGGCAGCAATCGGAATCTTGCGGGGAGGATCCAGATCAAAGGGATCCGCTGAGGCCAACATTGGCTGCAAGTACTATGTTTAATATGACCTTTGGTAAAGACATAGCAAATCATCCCTACGTTTCGATATTATATAAGTAAGGTATTATACATATACGTGGCGTCTTAGTTGGTGCAACATAATAGGTTGGCAGACATTTAGGTAAACTTGACCTGTTTATACTTGTAACGTATACCTTCCACTATTTTACTTAACTCTTTAAAAATTTAAAGATTAATAGCCGAAACGGTTACAATATAAACTATGTATGTATTGTATAAATTATCCGGAAATAAAAATACGAAAAAAAACCCTGAAAAAAGACGCACTGTATTATGACGGCTGACCGGCTCAACTAACTATTAGACCTAATTCGTACTGTTTATATTGGCAATAGTACTATAGGATTCTAAGCAATAAGTTAGAGCTATAATTACGTCTGCTAATAAAAAGTATTAAAGGTAATTTAAGTTAATACGTTATATTATAAGTTAATATTATTTAAATTAAAAATTAATAAGCGAATATATGCTTTTTTTAATTTAATACCTTTAAATAGTTTAAATCTTTAAATTTATTAAAATCTTTAAATGGTTAAATATTTTAAAATTTTTAAATTACTCTTATAATTTAAAACGAACGTTGAAAATATACCTTATATTCTCCGGCCGCTTACTAATAAAACCAATGTTCGAATTATAATATAACTTTCCTTAATAATCTCTACTTTTAACATTAATTATTTACTCTATTAATCTGATAAATACCTGTTTTTCATTTATAAAGTCTTTCGGCTATTTATAGTTGTTATATTAGCCGTATTAAAAATAAAAATCTTGTAAACGTAACAACGTTTAAGTTTATTATAGATATTTAGTGGTTTTAATTTTATTATTTTTTTAAATTTATATTTTTAAAACCATAAATATAACGTTTTTAAAATTTATTCCGTTCTTAAAAGATATTTTCAATATATTGAATATAATATTCATATAGTTATGTAGGATTTTTATTTTTAAATCTTAACACTTCTTAAATAAGGGAAAAACGATTAAAACGTAAAGAGAAATAAACGTAGAAACCTTTGCGTAATATTATTAATAAGCTTAATTGCTACTAAATATAACGTAAAACCTTATATAGTTGGAGGATTAAACTATTACGTTAAGCTATTTCAGGTACGGAAATAAAATCACTTAAAAGTGTTAAAAATGTAAAAATGAATATATATTAATTTAATTCCGTTTAGATAAGAAATTCTTTTAGGAAGTTATTTTTCACCGAAAAACTGGCTGATCGTGGTTTAGCAATGTAAAGTAGAACATATTTAACACTGGCGGTTTCGTTATTACTAATCAAAAGCTTTACAAAGCGTTAAGTCACAGTAAATTGTTTCGAAAGTTTTCAGGTATTTTTAATTGGGGTAATCTTTTTACTTATTGTATTATTTTTTTTCCCAGATTATTTTTTATTATTGAGAATGTCTTTAAATTCTTATATTTATACATTTTCTTCGTGGGCTTATCTGGTGGCGTACAAATTGGAGTTATAACCGTTATTAATTTCTATAATAATATATGAAAATTAAAGTAAAACTTATATTTAATAAAACTTTAATTAAGAACTATTCTTTACAATTTTTGTTATATCTTTATACCGTTTGATATATTTATAAGCGTATATTTTATATAATCGTATAGTTTAAATATTTTTAATACTTGAATACAATATCTTTCCTTAGAAACTTAATACTTTTAATGTTTTTTAATTATAATATTTTCATTTTCAAATTTATCCGGCTTTAAACTCTATTTATATTTTATATATAATTATTCAGGTTTTTTTATAACTTATTAGTTTAACGTTAATTTATTTATTTCATAAATGGAGATAAAACAAAAATGAATATCACTTGATACTATTTAAATATGTTTTTGGAATATGTACTATGAATTTAGTACGGGATTAAGAACCTTTTAACCTAGTTGTCTTCTTTATATTTAATATAATACTGGAAATAGAACTTAAATATTAAATTAGTTCCTTTTATTCAACCGTCTGTTTTAAAGTTTAAAGATATTTAAAAGATTATAATTTAGATTTAATTCTGCAAATAAAGCTATACTAAATCTTTAAAGTAAATATAATATTTTTATCACATACGATTTTTATTAAATATCCGTATATATTAATAATATACTTAAATAAATGTAGATTAAATACTTTATATTTACATCGTCGGTATATAATAAGAATAAGCAATTTATAAAAATAGATTTTAATTAACAGCATATTATCATCATTTATGCGCTTCGTTAGGGCTTTTTAATAATAATATTATAGTAATATATTTAAAAGTAATTAAGTTTTCGAATCATTTTATCATATAAGGTTAATATAGGTTTAAGCCTTATTTTCCAGGCTGAGCCAAATATATTGAAAATTATTACATATATAATCCATACGATAAATATTATACGCAATATCTTCTAATACGATAATTAATTAATGGTTTTTACGCTTAAGATAAATTATATACCTCAGTCCCATAAAACCTCACTCTGAAACAAAACCTTACTTTGAAGCAGACTGCTGGGCCCCGTAAGCACGCAATTTCGCGACTGATGTCGGCTTGGGAGGCTCACATACGTAGTTGCCGATAAGCTTCGACTCTGATGAACCTTATGCCAGGCAGTAAACCTTAAGGATAAGCCTTAAGAATAAACCTTAAGAATAAACCTTAAGAATAAACCTTAAGAATAAACATTAAGAATAAACATTAATCATTTTATAATTAATAATGACTATAACTTTGTATATAATTTATAACGTTATATTTTAACTTTATTATGTACATTTTGTTTTTTAAGAGCATTTCTTATTATTAATTTTATTTTAAGTAAAGATTTTATACGCTATAACCGGTTTATAGTTTCATAGGGTTTAAGATATCCGTATAACTAGTATTCCTATATTTCGCGTATTACGTTTCTTTAAAGTTTTGCCGGTACTTAGGTTTTAATTATTATTTCTTTTATTAATTAGTTATTATTTTACTTTATTCTTTATTTTAACATGGATATTACTTTGTATATTTCTATAATCTATCGAAATTATAAATAATCTTTACTAAAAGTTCAATATTTAACGTAAAACTTGAAAAACGTTTTCTTTAACGTTATAGTAGTTATTAAAAACGCTTATTTGGTTAATTTATAATGCTTTCTTATAAATTAAAATTAAAATAATCCGTAAATATATTTTACGTAACGGAATTATGGTTATATTAGTTTTCCGATAATAATATACAAGGTAAGGATTTTATGTTTTATAAATACCGTAACTTAATATCAATCTTAAAAGTAATATTAAACGTTTTTAAAAGCGTTTATAATAAATACTTTTTATGAACATGCTATAAACTAATCAGCATTTTATAATTTACAAAAGTAATAAATATTATAAAATAAATCATGTTAGTTATTTTGTTACCTAATTATCGTACTTAATATATAACCCCAATTATTAAATTTTAAGTTTACGGAATAACTTAAATCATATCAGACAAATAATGTCCTAATAGCCCAGTGGTCTCGAGCCTCGGTGTCCTTTTTCGCGCTTGCTGCAGGCTTAGGGAACCTACAGTCTGTGTCGGACTGCTGGTTCGAATCTAGCTTGCGACAACGTGCTTTGGATGACGCCAAGCCCTTTATAAGGACCATTCGGGAACTTCGGCTTCTGTGTTTGTGGCTGGCGACTATTAGAACCAGTGGTTGGGGGCATTAGAGCTTGGTAGGGTTTTGGGAGTAATTAATCGTGTATTATTTTAGTTAACTTATTTATCGTGGCCATGGCCCTTATATGGTTTGTTATCCGGCCCCCCTTAGGTACGGTTTTTGAAATATGTCCTCCAGTCGCGTCGTGTTATTATTAATCGTATATAATATATTTGGACGCGTTACGGGTTTTGAACGACGCCGGTGCATGTATGTGCTTACTGTCGTAAACCAGGCGTTAGCTTATATATATCTTTGATAGCTTATTAATAACATTTTACCTTATATAAAATAATTAATAATTCGTTAAAAATTACTTTTTTAATATTTTATAAAAAAAGGTTTTTATATATTTATTTTAGGTTAAAAAATATTGCGATTTTATTAAAGTTATTAATAGATTTATTATAGGGAATATATTTAAAAGATAGAGGTTTTATTAATTATTTTTAATATTTTCTATTTATCTTAAATTATTACTTTTTATAAATTTCTTTTAATATATCCGGAAATAAAAACCTTTTAAATATGGTTTTTTTATTTAAATTCCTTCTTTTAGCATTAATTAAAAGGGTCGCAACTTATTAAGCTTCAAAAGATTTATAAAAGTATTATTTACTTTTTTCTCCGGTTTGAAATAAATAGTGAAATTTTTAAAATAGTTAAGAATAAACGTTTTAAGTTATTTACGCCCTTTGTAACTACTTACTTTTAAAAATATTACCGCTATATTAACAACTATGAAGGCTATTATTATATATTCTTATAAAAGAGTATTTTAATTTAACCATTTTTTCAGCCGTTATTTAACGCTATGGGAATTATATTATTTCCCTTAAGGAAAGTTATTTTATATTTTAATAATTTATAATAATATAACGAACCTGTTATACATCCACCTGGAGGTATAAGCAGTATCCGAAATGGGGGTTCTTGATTTGTAGGTAATAATA
The DNA here is from genome assembly GCA_004155925.1 of Monosporascus sp. MG133. NCBI lineage: Eukaryota > Fungi > Ascomycota > Sordariomycetes > Xylariales > Monosporascus > Monosporascus sp. MG133. The sequence continues at coordinate 230,885 of QJNX01000045.1, read as the reverse complement.
GTATAATGAATAGGGTATTCGTTAAAGAGATTTGCGGATTCTTCGCTTAATTAAAGAACGGTGCAGTTGCTTTTAATTAAAGATTAAAATTAATAATTAAAAAGCGAAACTAAACAAATATTATATATATAGGAAATCTTTTGATATATATATTTTCCTTATTTCCTTTAGTTTCTAGAGATCTTTAAAGGTTTTTAAAAATAGCTAAAGATAAATAGGGACGGTTTCCTTTTATTTCTGGAAACAGATAGAGATAGGCCGAAAGCCGAGATTTAGCCGCCAGAGATAAAGGCCGTAGTTATTTTAATTTACCTAGTTTTTTTTTAGGTTTAATGCAATCCTTATAAATATAATATTATTCCTTTTTTCCGAAAATCTTTATTCCAAAGATTTTTAAACAGTAAGTTTTTTTCCTTTTTTAATATCGTAATATATTTTAATCATAATAAATAAACCTTAAAAACGTTTTAAAATTTTTACCAAAAATCGTTACGAACTTATAAAGTTAATTTTTTAATTTGGTTTTAAAGTTTTGCCGTATATACGCAATTTTAAAAAAGGTTTTTTTGTAAAATATTAAAAATCAGAGAAATTACCAGAATTATTTGTCCCTTAATATTTGAATTTATAACGGCTGTTATATTTCGTTAATATTCCTTAAAAATATCCGGGCCGAAAAGTTTGGAATAAATATGGAAAAACGTTTAGTAATTGAATAATTCTAAAAATTATTTAACCGTATCGTCCGGTTAAATTATTAGTTTAAATAATTTTATTTCAAAGGAATGTTATTTGTTTAAAGGGGGTTTAAAAATATGGATAAATTAAAGGAATAAAAAAGGTTGGATACGAAAAAGGACCGTTAAAAAAATGAATGTAACTTGCTTTAAGATTCAATACCTTAATAAAAATGTTTATTTCTTCCGACTGAAACGTTTTAAATCTAAACCTGAATGGGGGGTTGTTGCCGCCTACGATTTTGGTCGGCTAGGACTTTATCCGTAGAAATCCTTAATTAGGTTTATTGTATTCGTTAAGGGCTTAAATGGTTCCCATATATTATTTTCCGGTAAGTAATTTATTTATTTAACTAAATATTGGAATTTATTTTTGATTATTTTAAAATCCCGTATTTTTTCGATTTCGTATTCGTTATTATTTTTTTCGATTGCGAGGTTTTTCTTAAATGGAACGTTTTTTTGGGGCTGGTTTTAATAAGAAAATATAAAATACGGAATATACTTTTATGGTTTTAAATAATAATAGTTTATAATTAATCTTTAAAATAACTTGTTTAATCTTAAATAGGCCAAACTTTTTAAAATTAAGTTTATCGATAGGTTTTTTCCTTTTAATTTAAAAAAGGTTTAACGTTACGTTTTATTTATAACGTAATAAATAGATTTTATTCCCTTTCGTTAAAATTAATCCTTTAATTTTTTTCTTATTATAATACTGCGTTATTTTTTGTTACAAAAATTATAATTTATTTTAAAACCGAGCCTATACCGTTTTAATTTTTGTTACCATTATTTCTATTCGTAAGGTTATTATAGTAATAACTGGTACCTTATGTATTAACTGTTTTGATCGTTAGGCTATTACGTCGTATCCATATATAGCTATCTGGGATAATATACTTATATTTTCGTTTACGGATATATTATTAATTATTTATACAAATAATAAAAATTTAACTTAATTATCTTGTTAATAATTACTACACCTTCGAAGGTATTATTTTAAGGTTTAATTTAATCGTTATATTTAATTATTTATTTAAAAGTAATAAATTATTTAAAAATTTAAGTTTAATATTTATTTGCTTTAAAAAGCTTATATTAAATTTGGATATAAAAAGCCTATTTTGGTTAAAAATAATCCTTTTTGGTATGCCGAATTTATTAAGATAATATCGAATAAAAACGTAAGCTAGCTATTTTACCGTTACGGTTTTTAAAAAAAAATAAAAAGTATCCATATTTAATAAGTTTCTTAATAATTACTTATATCGTATTATACTTAATTCCGGTAACGGAGTTTTTCGAAATAAGGAAATTAGCAATTAAATCTTAAGTTATAATATTTTATATTTTATTAGGTATATATATAAGTTATAATAAGCTATATAGCTTATGCAAGGTAAAGTGTTATTAATAAGGTATCGAAGCTATATACAAGCTGACGCCTGGTCCACAACAGTAAGTACATACATGCACCGTCGTCGTCTAAACACGCGACGCGTCCAAATACATACATACACGACTGATGCCACGACGCGACCGGAGGACATACTCCAAAAACCGTACCCAAGGGGGGCCGGATGAAAAACCGTATAGGGGCCACACGATAAACAAGCTAATTGAAATAATATACGATTGATTGGTTCCAGAGCCCCACTAAGCTCCAACGCCCCCAACCACTAGTTCCAATAATCGCCAGCCACAAACACAGAAGCCGAAGCTCCCGAATGGTCCGTGCAAAAGGCTTGGCGCCACCCAGAGCACGTTATCCCAAGCTGGATTCGAACCAGCAGTCCGACGCAAGCTGTAGGTTCCCCAAGCCTGCAGCAAGCGCGAAAAAAGGACACCCAGGCTCGAGACCACTAAGCCATTGGGACGTTATTTAGCTTATAATAAATTATTTTAATTTTAAATAAAATATTATAATCCTTAATTATTTATTTAATTATCTACAAAGTTTTAAAGAATTGTGTTTCTTTTAAAGTTATTTAATAGATTTAAATATTTTTTAATATTTATATAAAGGTTTTTGTAGAATTTTTTAACGAATTCTTTTTGTTGCTAACGGAAGATATAAAGTTTTCCGCGAAATAATAGGTAGTTTTTATCGTTTTTTTTCAGCTATTTAATTTCCTTTTATTTTTTTAGGTCGCGAAAATTTCTGAATTAAGTTAATTCCTTTAAAGTAAGCTATTTTAAAGTTATATATAATTATGTTATTTAATCGTTTTTATACCATAATACCCATATGTATCGTTTAAAAGTTTTCGAATTATAATTTGTTTTTCGGCTTAAATTATTTATTTAGATATTTTTGGTTTTTAATATAATAGATCTTAAAGTTAAACTTGGATAAGAAAGTTATCCAATTTTATAACGTTTATTTAATTTTTAAGTAATTATAAATCGGACAAGATTTTTATAATTGAAATAAATATGAAATAATTTCCATTCCTTAAATGTTAAGATACTCGTTAATAACTTCTTATCGTAAATAAAATACTTAAATTTTATATCTTTAAAAGTTTTAAAAAAGTACATTATTAAATATTATTTTCCGTTACTTTTTAATTACTTTAAAACTGCTCTAAAGGTATAATTTAAAACGTTTATCTTAAGTCGTTCTTTTATTGTTCTGGTTTGGTAATTTAATTACCGGGGCGCTAATAATTTTATCATTAACTTTTTAAAAGGCTTTTTTGAAATTTTTTAAAAGTTCGAACTTTTTTCCGCCGTACTTTTTAATGATAAGCTTAATTAAAAAGTTAGCAAGTTTGTTATAATTTTAAACTAATGGTTATACGTAGCCGGTAAATCCTAAAAATTAACAGATATTGATAATAATAATTTTATCAAAAATTAGTTAATTTTTGATAACTTTTAATTTAGAATTTTAGATTTAAATTGATCCAAAGGTAATAATAAAGCTTAAAAAATCTAGCTTTTAAATATACTAAGCGTTATTTTTAGCGTTTGATAACAAGTTAAATTTTTAAGGGTCTTTAATACTGAAGCAATATATTTCTTATACTTTTTTAAAATTTTCAAATAAATATAAACGAATTGATTTAAACACTTCCGTAAAATAATAGTTAGCATATACTACAAGCTGGCTGGAACATTAATTAGCCTTTATAGCATAACCTTATATTCGTAATATTTATAAATAATTTTAAAAGTAATTTTCTATTATTCGCTTTTAATTATTCGAATTAAGTAATAGCCGTTTGGTAAATTTAAAGTTATAAATTCTTTAACTTCATTAATATTTTCTTTTATAATATTTATTAATATTAAAAAATATCCGTTTTTAATAATAATATTATTTATTTATCGATATTTATATATTCGTCGGTATATTAAGTTTTTCTCCCTATTAATATTAATTTTGCCATTGTTTATTTTTAGTATTATTATAATTAAATACCCTATAAATAATTCGGAGTTTTACATATAACCTTTTTTAAAGTTTTATTAAAAATCTTTTCAAAAGTTTTAACTTTTTCCAGGTTTATATAGTAAATTTAATAAAGCTTTAAGCATTATTTTTTTGCAAGGTTGATATAGGTTCAAGCCTTATTTTCCAGGCTGAGCCAAATACACAGAAAATCATTATACATATAATCCACACGATAGATACTATACCCAGTATCTTCGAACACGATAACTGATTAATGGTCTTTACGGTTAAGAAAGATTGTATACCTCAGTCCCATAGAACCTTAAGCATTATTTTTTTAATATAAATTTTATAATCTTATTAATTATAATTAGGTAATTTCTTTCGGGTTCGTTCTTTAAATAACCTTTTAAATTGTCGATATTTAAGGTGCATTATTATTATTAAGTTAATTATCCTAGTTTTTTTTAATTATGTAACAAATTTTATAAACTTTTTTTTAAATTATCCCATAAAAACGTTTACTTTTTCCCGTTAATCCGTAAATTAATGGAACGAAGTTACGGTATTCCCAGGATAATATCGTATCTTGAAATGTCGGCGATATCGAAAGTAATCCGTTTTGAATTTTTTTATATGCGCATTTCGAATTTCTTTAATTTTTAGAAAATTTAACCATTATCGTATATAAATAAATTTCTATCGATTATACGTAGTTTATATAATTATTCCTTATACTTTTAAAAGATTTGGTATCTTTCGGTTACCTTAAGGAAAATAATTTTTTTTCTGTTCCGGAGTTAATTATAACGTTAAATATCTTGTTTTTATAATGGACTGGAATTTTAATTTAATTTCGTATTCCTATTTTTATTTCGCATAAGATTTCGTATATAGGGGCTTTTCGGTACCTTATTTTCGAAAGCCTTTATAATTTTTTAACTAATATACCTTAAGGCCTAAAAACCGTTTTTATTTACAGGCTTTTTTAAATACAAATTTTGTATAGTAATGATTTATATACTTAAATTATTTTTTATTACCAAACTGGCATTTAAAAATAATTTTTTTTTCTGGCTTTTTTTGGTTTTGTATTTTTGCGAATTATCGGGTTAAAAGGGTAAACTTCCGAAGGGGAAGTTTTATAATTAAAAGTTCGTACTTATTATATAATATTAGTAAATAACATAAATATTTTTACGTTATAACTTTTAAACTTTATTTTGATTTAGGATATTAGTAGCAAGATTTAAGGTAATCTGGTTAATAACGGGTTTTTATATATCTGCATTTATCTTCTGGTTTTATAAACCTTTTTTCGTTATAGTTTGGCCAAAAGCTAGTATTTTTTGCGGTTGTTAATAAATAAGATTGTTATAATTATAATAAGAAATAAAATATAAAAACTTATAATTATCTGGAAATAATTTAAGGTATATTATATATTCCGGCAAAATATAATATTCGGAGGATATTTATTGATAGTTACCGAAATCCTTTCGTAATTAACCGTTTTGGTCGTATATTTTATATTTTTATATGTTAAGGTAATAAATATATCTTAACATAATAATTACTTTGGAATTAACTTATCCTGGATCATATTTATAAGTTTTGGCCGTATTATTTATTTTGATTTTGGATATTAATAATAAGATTTAAGGTAATCTGGTTAATAACGGGTTTTTATATATCTATATTTGTTTTTTGGTTTTATAAGTCTTTTTTCGTTATATTTTAACCACAAGCTATTATTTTTTTAAGTCGTTAATAAATAACGTAATTATAATTATAGCAAATAATAAAATATAAAAACGTATAATTATTTGCTGGTAATTTAAGGTATATTATATATTCCGGAAAAATATAATATTCGGAAAATATTTATTTATAGCTACCGAAATCTTTTCGTAACTAACCGTTTTGGTCCTATATTTTATACCTTTATATATTCAGGTAATAAATATATCTTAATATAATAATTACCCTAAAATTAACTTCTTCTGCATAATATTTATACGTTTTGGCCGTAATATTTATTTTAATTTAGGATATTAATAGCAAAATTTAAGGTAATCTGGTTAATAACGGGTTTTTATATATCTGCATTTATTTTCTGGTTTTAAACCTTTTTTCGTTATATTTTAACCAAAAGCTATTATTTCTTTCGCTGGTTAATAAATAAGGTAGTTATAATTATAATAAGTAATAAAATATCAAAACTTATAATTATTTGTTAGTAATTTAAGGTATATTATATATTCTGGAAAAATATCATATTCAGAAGATATTTATTTATAGTTGCCGAAAATCTTTCGTAATTAACTGTTTTAATCGTATATTTTATACCTGTATATATTAAGGTAATAAATATATGTTAACATAATAATTACCCTGGAATTAACCTATCCTGAATAATATTTGTAAGCTTTGGCCGTAATATTCTTGCAAATAGTATAATTTTTATAATATGAGTCGTTATTTTCAACCTTATTAATCGTAATAATAATAAATGTTTAATCGGCGGAAATAAAGTTTACTTTTTTTCTATCCTTTTCCTTATTATTTATGTTTCGTTCGGCCGTACCGACCTTTTTTTTGGGCTGGTGAATCTTTCCTTTTTAAGGGTTCCCTTTTTTCGCTGGAAAATTATATTTGCTTTTAAAATGGCCCTTTTTGCTATAATTAAAACCTTTACGTTTGGACTTATCTTTCTTGGACTCCGTTAAAGCAGTACTAGCTTCCTTTTAGGATTTGTTCTTTTTTTTTTAGCTGCTAAAACGTCTATCGTTATTTTATCTGCCGGTCCCTTTTTTTAAGGTATCGATTAGAAGTGCGTCGGTCGGCGATAATAGCCTTATATATATAGTTTTCGAAAGGATTTGTTTCAAATATCTTAAATATTCTATCCTTAATATGTTTTTTTAAGCCGTTATACAAGGGGAAGAATAATATATTTTATAAGAGTTTGGAAATAATTATTAATTTATTAAATTTAATTATATATTCGGTTAATAAAATAATTTGCTTAAATTTATATATTTCCTTAACCGCATATTAATATTTATTTACGTTTTCAAATAAGGTTTATATTCGTTTTTTAAAATTTTTATAATTGTTAAAAATATAATTGGTAACGTTTAAGTAATCGTTAGGGTAATTAATTAGGTAATTCTTAAAAATGAGTTTATATTAATTAAGTAGTTTTCCAGCTAGTAATTAAGAAATACTTATTCCCTTTTAATATTTTCCGTTAAGGAACTTTTGTACCGTTTAAGGTACAATCTGGCTTTTATTAAAAATCCTTTTATATCGGTGGCTTATTATAAGGTTTAAAAGTCATTAGTTTATAACTATTAATATTAAGTATTTTATGGTAAATATGGACAGGCATAGTTCTTTTTCGGTTATAACCAAATAAAGGAGATATTAAAGTTTTTGGATAAGGAATGGTTTTTAAGGGGGGCGTAAACGTTTTTTTTTTTAATTATTTAGCAAATTTAACGTTTTTTTTTCTAAGGTTTATAACCTTTTCGGCTACGAGGTTTAATCGTTTATCGGTTATAAGTTTTTTTTCTTTACCTTTTTCGACTTATATGCCAAGTTTTTTTTCGACCTTTCTTTTTTTTTGGTCGGATTTTTTAAGTTATATTTTAATAAAATTCTTAAGAGTAGGGATAAGTTATTATTGGAAAGAAAAAACTTTTTAAAAACCTTTAGTTTTGGTGGTCGTAAATACCATATTATTAATTAATTAAAAAGAACTTTTAATTAGGGCTTAATTATTTAATCTGGTTATTAATATTTTATTAGCGAATAACGGAGATCCAATATATTCTTATTTACTAAACGTCGTTTTATAATATCGTTTTTACTGAATTTAAGAAAACTTATGCCTAATTAGGCCTTAAATTATTCGTTAGTTATTAATTAAAGAATTATTAAAATGTAACAAACTTGTTATATATTTATTTGGAGATATAAGCAATATCCGATATAAGGGTTTTTGATTTATAGGTAATAATAATATAATAAATAAGGTATTTATTAAAAAGATTTACGGATTTTTCCTTAATTAAAAAACGGTATAATTATTTTCGATTAAAAATTTAAATTAATAACTAAAGAACGAAATTAAATAAATGTTATTTATATAAAAAATCGTTTAATATGTATATCCTTTTTGTTTCTTTTGGTTTCCAGAGATCTCTGGAGGTCTCTGGAGATAGATAAAGACAGATAGGGACGGGTTCCCTCTATCTTTGGAGACAGACAGAGACTGGCCGAAAGCCGAGATTTAGCCGGCGGGGGTGGAGGCCTCAGCTGTCTTAACTTACCTGGCTCCTTCTCTAGGTTTACTGGAATCCCTACGGATGTAACAAATAAATGTTTATACTTCCTAATTGTGTTATTATTTATTATTAATAATCGATTGTTAGTTATAGAACTTCGTTGTTTTCTTTTTAAAAGATATAAAAAGATTAAGTAAGAAGCTAAAAGTTTTAATAAACAGTTCCGGAATATATTTTTACAATATTTTCGCAATGCGTATGATTCCTATTTATATAGGTTATATATAAGATAAAACATTATCGTTTTATTATTTGTAATACTATTTTATAACTTTATTTACTTTATTGCGCTAATTTTATTTCGACTTATTTTTTAAAGGTTAACCATATTTATAGTATTATCATTATATCTTAACCGTTTATTTTAGTTTCTAATTTTAATATTATAAATCCTCCTTTATTTCGCATTATTATATTTTACTTTTAACGATCGCTTATAATACATTATTACTTTATGCTTTTAATTTTATATGTTATCTTCTTTTAAGTATGAAAACCGTTTAAATTATATTTATTAATGTAAAATAAAATAAATAATAATCTTTTTATTAAAATAAGTCGTTATATTAATGTTCGCATTTTGTATCAAGAATTATTTCGTAATTTTATTTTAAACCATATTTAAATTAATAATTTATTCTTATTATTAAATTAAAGTTTCGCAATATATTCCCGGTTAAGCGCCCAGTTATTACAAATAACTTTAATACTTTTTTTAGTTTCAATATCGGAAGATTTGATTTTATCATTTGATAATAAACCTAACTCGTTACTTTTAAATAATTTAATATAATTCGAGCCGGTCCTGTAATTTATTATTATAAGATATTGTTATTTCTTTCTTTAGAAATTAATTTTATATAATTGTTTTTTATCTATTTTATTATCGTATAAATAATTCTTTAAAAAGCTATATATTAATTCTTTTCATTTTTTATAACCTATAACCGTTTTATAAATAACATTCTTTTTAAGTGAAATTTTAATCATTTATTACGCTTTTAATTTCTTTGGTTAATTATTTATTTTCTTTTACACTATTTCTTTCACTATCGTAATTAAATCTTAAATTTATAATGTTACGTCTGGAAATCTTCTTACCGGATACTCTCCGGGTTTTCACTATAATATTTTTGTTATTTGTAAGTGATATTTTCCGTTATTTTTTTTTGGCCCATTTCGATTTTTTATAGGTTTTCTTTTTACAAAGCTTTATAATAAATAATACCTTAAACCGGTAATTGGTAATAATTTATATAAACTTGTTTAATTATTTATTATTCTCCTAAATCTTATAATTAAAATATTCGTAATAATATAAAAGGTTTTATTCGTGGTAACTTTTATTTTCCGGCCATTTCTCCCATTACCACAATATCGATAATTGCTTACGTAGCCATAATAGGAAAGTATCGGAAGTGGTTTTGGTCCCTGTGATTCTTTACGGTTTAGCTTACGAAATTTAATTATATTAATATACAGAGCTAATTTATTATTAGATATATATTTGCTATTTTTGATATTAAAATTATGAAATCGATAGATAATATATAACATATAATTTATTATATCAAGGGGTTCCTTCTAAATATAAGGTCTCGTTTTATCCAGAATAATTTCGCTTTTATTTATTTAATTTCTATTAATCCTATCGTTATTAGTATCTTTATTTTAAACAAAAGAATAATCGTTTTAATATTAACATCTTTTATTTATTACATTTCTTTAATTGTCTAAAGAACCTTCGGTCCCGTTCTAACGGTATTTCATCCTTGAATAAAGGCTAGAACAATATCTTAGTTCTTTGTCATTCTTTCCATATATTTATAATTTAATTAGCCCTCTTCTTTCCTTGTAATTATACTAAAGGCTATTAGTATCCTGTTCCCCCTTTCTAGTTTTCTTTTAGATATCAAGGTTTAATTACAACCTTACTTCTTAATCGCCCTATATTAATTTTTAACAAAGGCCGTTTTATTATCAATATAAAATTTCGACTTGGGACCGGTTTCATGACTGGGTTGCCCCTAGCTTTATAAATCCTCCCCCCTGTTTATATAGTGTAAAAAATATATAATATTTTTTCCATTAATTATTTTTGAAACTGTAAGTAATATCAAAATTAAAAGCCTATATTTTTATTTTCATCGTTTATAATTCTGGGTGTCGACTTTTGCATTTTCTCCGATATATTAATTAAATTCAGCTGATGGGTTAATATTTAAAGTGTACTTTTCACTTTATTCTTCCCTTTCCTATGTAAGACGTTATTTAAAATATTATATTCGTTTTTATTTATCTGATTTTAAATTTAACGTATGCAAATTTAATAATGTATTAAGATATTAATTTAACGAACCTGTGATATATTCAATTTGAGGTATAAGCAGTATATAAAATAAGGTTTTAATTTGCAGAAACAATAGTACGATAAATGATTCGGGGATTTGTTCGTGAAAAGGATTTGCAGACTTTTTCTTTAACAAGAGAACAAAGACTTTAATTAAAGATTTAGATTAACAACCAAAGAGCGGCACTAAATAGATGGTATTTGCAAAGGAAACCGATCGTTTTATATTTATGCTTAAAAACTGAAACTGAATTTGTCGTGAATTCATTTGACCTGTAGAATTTGGTCCAAGATTATCCATATCTTTCACATTACCTTGATCTTGGCGCCGGGATAGCGAAGCTTTCCTCACCCAAAAATCAGCCCAAAGGCGCGGTTACCTGCCTTCAAGAAGAGGTTTCTTTAAAGATAAGAACCCTTATTTTTATACTGTAACTTTTTTTCCTTCTTTTAAGGATTTTTATTCCTAAGATAAGAACCGTAGATGGCCTTTTCGTTTTTGTTAGCCAAGTCTTTCCGAAACTTTTAGTTAATTTTAATATAATAAGTGGTATTTAAAAGGAAAGAAACTTCCGGGTAAATTAACTCAATATTGTAATATTCGTGTTAATTTAATCAAAGTCTTAAGAATTAGGCTTTTTCTTTAATTTAACTATATTCAATTTAGCAAGGCACATGTTTTTATTTTTTAAAACACTTATTTTGCAAATATTCTATTCGTTATTAACGGCCTTTTTATAACGCTTCAACTATAGATTCCTTAAAGAAAATAACCGAAACGTTAAAACGATTATAAAGGAAATAGCATATTTTTAAAAAAGGAATTCTTGGCATTTAAGAAGCTTCTGGAAAAAAGGCTCGTTAAATAATATTACAGGTTATTAAAATTTATTAAGAAATTAACAGAGTGATATTTTTAGTAAACCCTTTTTTAAAATAAAGCCATAAATGTATTAAAAAACGTTAAAGTTAAAGTAACTGGAAAAAAGGAAAATGTTAAAAAAAGAATAATGTTACGTAAAAACGGAATAGGTTTAATTAATTTCTGAAATAAACACTATAAAGGTGGTATCCTTTTTTGACTAGAACGCCGGAGGCCTGGATTTAGGTAAGGGACTATTATTTCTTACGACCTTGGCCGTCCTGGAAACGGTCGGTTAAGATTTTGCCTGTAAAAACTTTTAACCAGCCTTATCGTATTCGTTAGATAATTAAATAGTTCCTGTATATTATTTTTAAGAAGGTAACTTATTCATGTAACTATTTACTGGCATTCTTTTCCTTTTTAAAATCTAATATCTTTTAGATTTTATATTCGTTATCGTTTTTTTAATTTCCAGGTTTTTTACAAATGAGGTGTTTTTTTAGGGCTGGCTTTAATAATGAAATAGAAAGCATAAGGTGTATTTACATAATTTTAGGTAGTAATAAGTTTTAAAAAGTTTCGAAATAATTCTTTAATTTTAATTACGCTAAATCTTTTAAAATTAAGTTTATTACGGGATTTTTTCGTTTGGATATACAAGATATTTAAAGCTAAGTTTTGTTTTTAACGTAATATGTAAATGATATTCTTGTTAGTTAAAATGAATATTTTAAATCTTTTGTTATAATATTAGCTTTTTTATTATTATAAAAAGCGAAAATTTGGTTTTAATTTGGGTTTATTACTTTAATTTTTGTTAATAATATTTTTACTTTAAGGGGATTGTAAAGATAACTGGTTTTTACGCATTAATTATTTTGGTTATTAAGTTATCGCTTTATATCTACATATAACTTTACAAGATTATATAATTATCTTTTTTTAATAAACGTATTATAATTTACTTATATAAATACTCAATTTCCTAGTTAATTAATTTGATCACTGTTAATATAATATTAGAAATATTATTTAAAGTTTTATTTTAACCGTTTAATTTAATTATTTATTAAAGGGCAACAATTTATTACAGTTTAACTTCATCATTAATTTAATTAAGGAGACTAATATTTAATTTAATTATATAATATTCATTTCGATTTAAAATAATCTTTTTAAATGTTCCGTATTTTTTATGATAATATGGAGTAAAAGCATAAATTAATTATTTTACCGTTATAATTTTTCTAAAAGGTTGTTATAGTTATATTTAGGAAGAGTAATAATAATTACTCATTTTCCGTCGTTTTCAATTGTAGCAACAAGTCTTTTAACGTAAGAAAACTAGTAAGAAAGTCTTACCTCTAGTATTTTATGTTTTATCACGTATGTTTGTGATCTATAATAATCTATACGGTTTTTAACGGGCTATTTTAATTTTATTATAAATGTTATGATTTTTATTATTTATTTAACCGTTTAGCGGATTTGAAATGTCGTATTCTTTTTAAAGTCATTTAATAATCTGAAATATTCCTTAACATTTATATTCAGCATTATCCTTCATTTTCTTAACAAATCCTCTTTATTATTAACAGGGAATATAACTTTTATTACGAAATAATACTTTGTATATATCAGTTGTTTTTTGTGATTTAAAACTCTTCCTTTCTTTAAGTCGTAACAATTTTTAAATTACGTTAACTCTTTTCAAGTAGGTTATTTTAAAGTTACGTTTAAGTATATTATTTTACATTTTAATAATATAGTATTTCTGCATAACGTATAAAGCCTTTACGATATAATTTTAGTTTTTAAATAAAATATATGCCTAAATACTTTCTTTATATTTAAGGCTGTAACTTTTGAAATTATGTTTCACTAAAAGAATTTTTTAATTCTTATACAGTTTATTTAGGTTTTAGGTCGTTATAAATCGAATGAAATCCTTTTATTTTAAATAAATATGACATAATATTTTGGTTTTGTTAAAACAAATTTTTATCCGTCAAGTATTAAAATAATTAGTAATAACTCTTTATCATAAATAAGGTATTTAAGCATTATATTCTTAAAAGCTTTAAAAAACAACTTACTAGGTCCGATTTCCCGTTACTTTTTTACTACTTTAAAAATGCTTTAAAAGCTTAATTTAGCGGGATTATTTCAAGTCGTTTCGTTCTGTTACACTTTGGTAATTTAATTAATTAAATGTTAAAGATTTCTCTTTAACTTTATAAAAGGTTTTTTTCTTTTCCTTTAAGAATTCGAATTCTTGTCCGATATAAACTTTGGTAATAAGTGTAGTTCCGGGATTAGCCAGTTTATTATAAGCCTTAATTAAAAGTTATATATTACCGGGAAATCCTTAAAATTGATAAATATTAAGAACGATAATTTTACTTAGATGCAGCTAATTTTTGACAAATGTTAATTTGAAACATTGGACTTATATTTATCTAAGCGTAATAATAAAGCTTAAGAAATCCAGCTTGTAGATATATTAAATATATTTTTCTGCGTTTATTATTAAATTAGCTTCTTTAATAACTTTAATATTTAAGTTATAAATTTCATTTATTTATATTAGCTTTTTAATTAAATAAAAATGTTAGTTAAATAAACGATTATGAATTTATTTAAAATCTGTATAAGATAATAATAACTATATATTAAAAGCTGGTTTAAATATTAATTAGTATTAATAATATAACTTTATACCGATAACAGTTATAAAAATCTTTAACCGCGGATTTTTTGCGCCTTTAATTAAGGAAATTATATGCAAAGTTGATATAGGTTCAATCCTTGTTTTCCAGGCTGAGCCAAATATACAGAAAATCATTACACATATAATCCATACGATACATATTATACCCAGTATCTTCGAATACGATAACTGATTAATGGGTTTTACGGTTAAGATAGATTGTGTACCTTAGTCCCATAGAACCTCACTCTGAAGCAGACTGATGCGTGGTTGCCGATAAGCTTCGACTCTGATGAACCTTATGCCAGCTGGTTCCACGGTTCCGCATGGTCCGATAATATGACTTAGGAGATGTTAAGCTTACGCATTAAACCTTAAGAATAAACCTTAAGAATAAACCTTAAGGATAAACCTTAAGAATAAACCTTGAGAATAAACCTTAAGGAAATTATATAATAATTATTTGATGAATTTAAGGCCATTAATTATTTGATTTTATTAATACCTTTTTTATTATAGTTATTAATATTAAAAAAATACTGAGATTTTATAGTGATAGCGTTTAGTTATCGCCGATTATATTTTCGGCGCCATATTTATTTTTATTTTTATCTATCCTAATTTTGCTGTTTTTTATTTTAAGAATTATTAATATTGGACGTCTTTAAAAAAATTCGGACTAATAAATATATTTCTATGTAACATTTCGCTAAATACCTTTTTAAATGTGTTTTACCCTCTAAGGGCTAATATAATTAATTTAATCAAACTTTAAAAGATAAGTCTCTTAATAGAAATTTTATAATCCAGTTAATTATACTTAGATAATTATTTGCGGGTTAGCTATCTAAATAACGTTTTAAATGGTCAATATTTAAAAAGTATTATTATTATTATTATTAGGTTTAAAACCTTGGGATTCTTAATTATGTAATAGACTTAATGAAGCTATTTCTTTTTAGGATTATTTCATGAAAATATTTCGGTTTTTTAGTTTATATATGCATTATTAAAACGAAAATACGGTATCTTTGAAATAATATCATATTTTAAGATATCCGCTGTATCGAAAATAATCCTTTTAAATATCCTTGTATTTCTATTTTAAATCTTTTAATTTCCTTAAGAATTTCACCATTATTGCAAATAACTAAGCTTCCGTCGATTGTTCGTAATTTGTATAATTATTATTTGTACTTTTAACAGATTTGGTAATTTTTAATACCGTTAAGAGAAATAATGTTACCTTTTATTCCAAAAACGATTAATACCTTAAATATTTTATTTCCGTAATAAATAAGGATTTCGATCTGGTTTCGTATTTCCTTTGTTGCCTAATATAAGGTTTTATATCTATGAGTTTTTCGATGTCGTACTTTTGAAGGCCTTCATCGTTTTTTAACTGCTATACCTTGGGGACTAGAAACCGTTTGTACTTACGGGCATTCCTAATCGCATGCTTGGTATAATGGTCGTCTATATATTTGTACCATTTTCTATTATTGAATTGGTATTTAAGCATAGTTACCTTTTTCTGCCTCATCCTTAGGTTTTATATTTTGCGAATTATAGGGTCGGAAAGGTAAATTTCTAAAAATAATACTTTGATAGTTAAAGGTTTGTAGTAAATATAATATATCGGAAAATAACATATATATCCTTACGTTGCGGAATTCCGGTTTATTTTAATCTAGGGTATAGGTAATAAGATTTAGAGTAATTTAGTTATTAAGGGGTTTTGATATATTTACATTTATTATCTGGTTTTCTAAATTCTTTTTCGCTTCATCGTGGCCAGAATTTGTTCTGTTTTTTAATTGGGAGGTACGTCAAGTAAATATAATTATAGCAAACATTTTAATGTAAAAGCATATAAATTATTACCAGAAATTAAGGTTTAGGATACATTATATCTTCTATAAGGTCGTAAATTTTAAAAGATAATTATTTATGATTACATGAAATTCTTTTCGTAACTAACTGTTTCAGCTATATATTTTGTATTGCTATATATTAAGGTAATAAATGCATCTTAACATAATCATTATTTTAAAGCCTGTGCGTTATAAATGGTATTTATAAACTTTAACCGTAGTCTGTTTGCAAAAAAACAATCTTTATAATTTTGGTCGTCGTATTTAACCCTGCTGATTCTGCTAATAGTAAACTTTTAATTTCCAGAAATAAGGTTAACTTCATCTTTATTTTTTCCTGCGTTATTTATTTTGTCTTCGGCTGCGCAAACATTTTTTTATATTGGAATTTCTTCTTCTTAAAATTCTTTTCCTGTTAAACATATTATTACCTTTTATAATAGCTTTTCTGGTGATAGCTAAACTACTTGACATTAAATCCATTTTCCTTAGAATCTTTTGAAACGGTGCTGTTTGTTTTCTAAAATCTATTCTTTATTTTTTTTATTAGGACGTTTATCGTAATTTCGTTTACTAGTTCTTCTTTTTCGAGGTACCGACCAAAAATATGTCGGTCGGTAATAATAACTTTATCCGTATACTTGTCGAAAAGCTCAGTTTTAGGTACCTTGAATATTTCGTTTACAATTCATATTTTGGAGATATCGTAAAATTGAAAAATAATATGCCGGTTAACAATTTAAAAATTATCATTAAATAATTAAATTCAATCTTATATGAAATTATTACCTTCATTTATTTTTAATTGTATAACCGTTAAATTATTAGCTATTATTTATCCCTGTCCTTGAATAATCTGTATATTCGTCTGTTAAAGTATTCGTAATTATTAAACATATAATTAATAGCATTTAACAAGTCGGCGGGATAATTCCTGAGGTAACTTTTAAGAATAAGTTCGAATTAATCGAATATTCCTTTAGCAAATAGTTACGAAATAGCTATTACTTTCTGGTAATTTTCCATCAAGGACTTCTTATACCATCTAAAATAAAATCCCGTTTCGATTATAAATTGCTTTATATTCATAATTCCGCTATAGGTTTTAAAAGGTATTAGCTTAGAACTTTTAATTTCAAGTAATTCATAGTAAAGTTAAAGGCATGTACGTTCTTTCTAAGTTTAATCGCAGTTATATAAAAGGGTTTTGAATTTTTTAAGAAAGCGGTAAAGGTTATTAAAAAAGTGGCAAAAGTTTTTATACGTCTGGCGAGTTTGTCGTTTTCCTGCTATAAGGTTCCCACTTGTTTTGTTAAAATATTTAATCCTTTTTCAGCTCTAAATTTTCTTTTCTTTTTTTGTCCGGTTTTTATTTTATATTATCTTTCGATTTCTATTTTCGGACTTTCTAAGGTATATTTCAATTTTTTTTAAACGTCGGAGTAAGTCATTACTAGCGTTAAAAAAGGGTTTCTAAGCTTTGAGTCTTGATGACAGAGGCTGCCATGTTATCGATTAATTAAAGAATATTTTTAATTAGATGTAAATCGTTTAATTTGGTTACCGAACGTTTCTTAAATAATCAGAGGCATCAAATATATTATTTTGAGCGTTATTTTATAATATCCGTCTTATTCAGTCTGGGAAATGTTGAACCTAATTAGGCCTTAAAATGTCCGTTAATTATATGTTAAGTAATTTCTATAATGTAATCAATTTATTATATATTTACCTGGAATTACAAGTAATATCCGAAATAAGGTTTTCTTTTACAGGTAACAAGAGTACGGTAAATAATGTGGGGGTTTATTCGGCAAAAGAATTTGCAGGATTTTTTTATCCTGAAAAAGTAATTTTTAATTAAAGACTTAAATTAATAGCTAAAAAGCTGAACTAAATAGACGTTATTTATAAAGGAAACCAATCCTTATATGTCCAGGCTTAAACAATGAATGTGTCGTGGATCTGTGTGATCTGTATGATATGTGTAAGCTTGTTCCAGATTACCTTGATCTTGGCGCGGGGAAAGCGAAGCTTTCCTAACCGGAAGATCAGCCGAGAGGAGCCCGTACCAGGCTCTAAGGACAGGCTTCTCCAAAAACAGGAACCCTGTTCCTGTACTGTAACAATTAATCCGTTTATTTAAGGGTTAATTATTATTATACCGCGGTACGTTTTTTATACGGATTGTCGAAGTTATCTTTAAGTTTTTTTCAAAATACACGTAATATTAAAAGAGAAGTTTTATTAAATCATTTTTAACTCACTTCCTTCTTTATAAAATAATTTAATAAAATAAACTTTAATTAATTAAGTTCGTTATAATCAAATATTTTATTCTCTTATAGATTTTATCGGTGTTGTTAATAATTTCAATAAAACGTAAACATATTTATATTACGTAAGGAATCCTTTACTATTTTATTTTCCGTTACAAGTTTTTAAGTCTATAACTTTAATTTTAGAACTGTTAAAATATATTTAAACCTTTTTCTAAAATCTTTTAAATACTTCTTTTTAACCTTTAATAGTTTTTTTAAGGTTATTAAATGGAACTCTTTTAATAATAATAGATATATTAACGATATATTATTTAAAGCTGAGTAATAAATGCTAGTAATAATATTCAATTCTTTTAAATACTGTTAAATATTAAAGATAATTTAAGTTCTTAAATCATATTATAAGCTTTTATTATTTTTATTATTTAAAAGAATAAGCGTATATATGCTATTTTTCGCTTCAGGTTCTTTAGTAACTTAAACCTTTAAGCTTATTAAGACCTTTAAGCCCATCATAGGCTTAAAGGGATTAAAGCACCTAATCCTTTAAAACCTTTAAGCCAGTTTCGTAACCTAGGACCTACGTTGGAAACACATCCCATACTCTCCGACCGTCTATTAACCGGTCAAACCTCCGGAGCATAGCACGTACCCTTTACGTTATTAATTATATCTCTGCTTTAATCGTTATCCATTTTAGTTACAGTTTAATAACTTAGAAACGCGTAAAGTTCCTGCTGTAAGGAATTTCCCCGTAATAATAGGCTGCAACATATCTATTTATAAACAAGCATATATACGTAATGGTTTAATTAAAAAGGATTAAATAATAACGCAGCTGCTGGTTTGAAAGCTTTGGAATTATAGACTAAGATATGCATTATTTTTCCGGTATTAGAACAAAATATAGGCATATCAATAATTTGGGGAGTTACGATATTCGTTTGAATTACTTATCGAATTGTTCAAACTTACGGCTTAATCAGGCCATTTCTCAAAGGGTGGCCATATTAATATGTTTTATGTTTTCTTTAAACTATGAAGCCATGTCCATCCAATTACAACGCTTTTAGAAACTGGTTAACGTATTCGTAACTGTTATATTACTTAGTTTAGATCCGGCGAAATATAGGCGCGATCCGGGAATTAGATGTTTAGATAAGAGGGTATAGTTGGCCATTCTGGATAGTAGCTTATTAGCGCCAGTTTTTAAAGACAGATACCTTTTAGCTTAGAAAACGTATACCGAGGGAAGGGGTGGGGCGTGGATTTATATACGTCTTATAATTGCTAAATTATGGTTAGGTAAAAGGTAAAAGCGTCTTTGCGACGTTTACCCAGCGTCCAGAGATCCTGTATCGGAATAAATAAAATAACTCTTTCTAAAATGCAAATTCTACGACGTGGCTGGCTGGAATTGACCAGGGCGCAGGATAAAGGATGCGAGTATGCCGTACTATTTATCCCGCTGGATTTAATATATTTTTTTTAATATTACCAGGAAGGAATGTTACGTTTGTACCATTATTTATCAATTCGCAGATTAAAGTGAATATTATTTTCCTGATCGACTTTCTAATAACGATCCTTTTTAAAGTATGATAAAGGTAACCCTTAATTACTAACTGGTTTGCTTTATATCTAAGGTTAATCTGTTTTGGGTTATAATCTTACCTTTGACCGGAGAGTTTTCATGTAAAATATTAGGATTCCTACGCATCAAAATTCATATCTCGCTTGAAATGATTAAAATACGAGAGGTTAACGGCGGGCAAGTTGGCCATTAGTTCTAGTAGATTCTCCCAGATAACGTGGTTGCCGTATGCATACGTATACTTAGGACGATAAAGATCTTCTCGGAAGTTAAATACATCTTTAACCTACCACATTCTTTTTAAAGGTTATATATTAATACTAATTAACGAAAATAAAAAAGGGAAACTTTATTAAAGAAATTAAAATATGTCTTTTTAAAACCTTAATAATAAAGTTTTAATACTTGAATGAGATAATTAGAAGACTTAAAGCCAATTAATCGAGATAATTAAATAGTAAAACAACAACTATTAATGTAAGATTAATCAAATATTAAGATACTTGAGTTATTAAAAAAACTGGAGTTAAGAAAGACCATAATCATGTTAAACAAAATATTATAATTCTTTATATAATAAATCAAAAACCGTATTATATTATTCTAGTTTAATTAATTAATTTTAAACCCGTAAAATGACCTTATATTTAAATATATACCTTAAAGACTTTCCTAAAGCTTTTATTAGTTTGATTAAAAATAGATTTTAACTTAATTAATTATAATATATTAAATAGTTAAGTTTAACCGAGGGTTTCTTACTCGACGTATTATAAATATTTTATAAGTACGTATATTATATTCGAGTTTAATAGTTTCGTTCGATTCTTTCTTCATTCACCCTTTTTTTGAAAAAGATTTGTTATAAACCTTAGAAACTATAATCTTTAACTATTTTAAGCTTATCGAAATTAGGCCTTATATTTATGGTTATAAA
Source organism: Monosporascus sp. MG133 (assembly GCA_004155925.1). Lineage (NCBI taxonomy): Eukaryota > Fungi > Ascomycota > Sordariomycetes > Xylariales > Monosporascus > Monosporascus sp. MG133. Next base: position 209,778 of record QJNX01000045.1, on the reverse strand, counting down.
TGCGTTTACAATATAGCTATGATTAAGACCTCATAAAAATCTATTCTATAACTATTAAGTTATAAAAGGAACATATATTGATATAGTTTTTAAAACAAAACTTAATATAAAGTTATGTCTTAAAGCCTGAATTAACGCCGTTTTATATAAACGTTTTAAAATTTATAATAAGAATATTTAAACAAAAATATAATAAATAATATTAAAAAAGTAATAATAAATAATATAATATATAATGCTAAAGGCTCTTCTATTTATAAGGTATTAATGAAGCAAACTGGCTAAACCTTTTGACTTTCTACCGCTATAAGTTAATTTATAATTTCTTGATATTAATATTATAAACCGTTGTATAAAAATGTAAAGTTAATTTAAACGTTTAACTTTGAAAATAAAAAATAAAATTTAATTATAAAAAGTTTAATTCTATATATGATATTACCGAAATCATCTTAAAAACCCCTTATTATAATAAATACTTCCGAATCGATATTGTCCCTAATTTATAGCAACTAACGCTAACCGAATAAAATCAATTACCTAACAAATTCCTAACTTTAATCAGTAAATATTTCTATCCGGCTTTCTTTCACCGGATTAAGATCAGGCTTTATTAGTAAGGTTATATAGCTGCACCTACAGCGTAGTCAGAGAAAGGGCGTTAAATAAAGCTCCATTTTAAGTACAGACTAATAAAAGACTTATAAAAAGAATTAAAAATATTTAAAATAAGCCTTAAAAGCAAGTTATGATCTTTTAACCATAATTACCATAGTGCTAAATAGAACGTCGAAAGTCCATATTAAAACCTTTTAAAAAAAGGAATAATAGCAAATAATTAAGGAAATATTAAAAGAATTACTAATGAATTAAGTTTTAACAAGGCTTTTTAACTGTGCAAAAACTTTTTAATCGGGGCTAACTTTATAAGAAAATTAAAGTATAAAATAAGAAATTTAACTTCGGATAGTTTTTTATATATTGCGCTACTATAACTATATTATAATAATTATAAATTATATAGCTAAAAGGAGTAAATGAACCTTGCTTGTATTAAATTACCTTTATAACTTATGTAATGAAAAAAAGAATATTTTAATTACGTTATTTTAATAATGAAAACGTGCTAGTATATTAAAGTCGGAATTTTCGGAAGGTTATAACGTTATAAATATATCTTATACGGCCGAAAGAATTAATATATATTTTTTATATAAAAGACGTTTCAAACTCCTTGTATATAATAATGCATTTAATTTTTATATTACTATAGGTACAAAGGCGTTACGCTTACCAGCGGTTTTAATTTAACCTTTATAATAATAATTATCTTCATTATGTTAAAAAGTTAAAAGAGCTTCTTATATATATTAGCTTATATTTAAGGCCTTTGTAAAGTTTAACATTTATCGAGCTTATATTAATTACGTAATAGGTGTTCTTATAAAGTTTGAGATTTTATAAAATAGTAATGAAAAAATAATAATTATATTAAGAATATAATAAGGGAAACATTTAATTCCGTAATAATAACTCAGCTCTCGGCCGTTTCTTATAAGGATACGAATTTTAACTAGTTAAGAAAAGTACCGTATAAGTTATAAGTAAATAAGGCCCAGGGTAGCTATTATAAGTTTAAGTATTATAAAGAGATATTAAATATGATATTGTCTTTAATTATCGCATTACGCATTAAAACAAACCCAGTGTTTAACTTTATTAATTAATAATCCGATTACACACGTATATAAAAGGCAAAATATAGTATTATCACGTCTTATATAAAGAATTAAACGTTATCCTGAAGGTTTATCGTTAAGATGTATTCATAAGGTTTATTTTTAAGGTTTATTCTTAAGGTTTATCCTTACGGTTTACTGCAGCCAGCGGGGATAAAGTTCATCAGGGTCAAAGCTTATCGGCAGCCACGCATTCTGCTTCAGAGTAAGGTTCTACTTCAGAGTGAGGTTCTGCTTCAGAGTGAGGATCTATGGGACTGAGATATACAATCTATAGTAACCGTGAAAATTATGGATCTGTTCTCGTGTTCGAAGATACCGGGTAAAATATCTATCGTATAGAATTTATATATAATGGTTTTTTATGAATTTAAGTCAGGCTGGAAAAAAAGGCTTGAACTTAGATCAACCTTGTTAAAATTTAAGCATATTTCATAAAAACATTAAACTTATTCGGAATATAATTCCGTAATAAAATATTGTAGAAATAATATTTTCATTTTTAATAAAATAAAGTTTTTAATAACTTTTATTATTAATAATAATTATCATAATTTTAAACGCGATAAAAGATATAAGATTTAAAAAGGCGTAGTAATAAATAGGAAATAAGTTATAATAATATGGATTATTTACGTTAAAGGCTATGTTTTGCACTTATTTATTACTTTAATTAAGAAATTTTTCTTTTTATAAAGTTGCCGATATATTACTTATACCCGTTGAAAAATTATCATTGGCAGATATATTGAATGGATAAATTACTTAAATTAAAAGTAAATTAACTACGACGATATATATGTTAAAATCTATATAAAACGTTTAAAAGGTCTCTCATTTTCAACGCAAACGGAATTTTTTAACAAAGTAGTTAAGATAATATATTTTGTATATTCCTTACTCTTTATAAACTTTAACGTTTAATAAGCCTTATTCTTCCGTATTAAAACGCGTTAATCTATTATTTATTAAAGTTTTCATATAATATTACGGTGTTCATATAATTAAAAATTCTTTTATCGCCCGCTTTTAAAATACGATAAAAGCTATTATAATAACCGATAACATCAAAGCCGGAGTTATTCAAGTAAAATATATTTCATTAAATTTGTTTATATATATACTAACCGTTTTTTTACTTACATTTATTAACTTTATTATTACTATACCTGCGAAAACTTTAAAATAAAATTAAAATTATTTAAAATTATTACAGTATCTTATAAACTAAAATATTAAACCTGGTAAATAATTTAATAAAGATAATATGACATTTTCATATAAACTCGATTTTTTAAACGGAAAAAAGTTTCCTTTATAAAATGAATTAATTTTAAAAAATGCCGGTAAGCTAAAAATATATCTTTAAAAATGTATAATGCTTATTATAAAGGGAAACAGGCTGTTATAACCTACAAAACCTTTAAATAAATAGCTATAATTAAGAAAGTATAAAATATTTAATATAAAACTTTAAAATAAAAAACTGAAAATATAATATTAATAGTAAACCTAGACATAATACGGTTCTTATACAAGGCAAAGTGTTATTAATAAGGTATTCAAGATATATATAAGCTGACGCCTGGTTTACGACAGTAAGTACATACATACACCGTCGTCGTCTAAACAGGCGACGCATCCAAATACATATATACACGACTGATAACACGACGCGACCGGAGGACACACTCCAAAAATCATACCCAAGGGGGGCCGGATGAAAAACCAGTAGGGGTCACAGCCACGGAAACAAACAAATTCAAATGATATATGATTAATTGATTGGTTCCAAAGCCCCGCCAAGCTCCAACGCCTGTAACCACTAGCTCCAATAGTCGCCAACCACGCTGCAGGAACCAAAGCTCCTAAAATGGTCCGTGTAATAGGCTTGGCGCCACCCAAAGCGCGTTGTCCCAAGCTGGATTGGAACCAGCTATCCTGTCGCAGGCTGTAGGTTCCCCAGGCCTGCAGCAAGCGGGCGAAAAAAGGACACCCAGGATCGCGACCACTGAGCCATTGGGATAATACGCTTCTTATAAAAGATTATAAAAGATCTCTAGCAGAGGAAAGTATTAAAAAATGGTCCGCTTAGAAAGAAGCCGTTCGTTGTAATAGATTATGAATTAAAGTTAACTTAATACGAACATTAAAAAGGTTTTATATTCATACCTCCCATTTAAGTATTACGCTCTTATAGTTAAAGTTTATAACAAAATAATATATATATTACTTTCGTTTCGTTCTTAGTAAAATGTTATAATTACTTTAATCTTTCTAAAGCCGAAGAAATTAAATACTATTAATATAATAATTCTAACCGTATAATTAAAAAGAAATTTAATACGGGGTTTTTATATAACGTATTATATTAATGAACGGTCCAAGCCAGTAAAGGGATCGTTTTTTAACACTTTATAATAATAAATCTAAATATTAAAAATATAATAGAGTAAATTAATGTAAATTAATCGCATTCTTTTTCGCTAGACGTATTTATGGCTGTTTTAAAAGTTCATAAAATATACCCGGGATTGCCATTAACGTTACACTTCTGTTCTTTAATCTTAATCTTATTTCGATGTCGACTTTTAGCCGTTAGTAGCTACATTTTCCTATCACCCTTAACTTTTTCTGTCAAAAAAGCTTATCCGTTTTCTAGAATAAATATTGCTCATTTTTAAAAACGTCTATTTCTAGTGTTCTGACATTTACTTAAAATATGGTTCGTTTCGCGTAATTAAGAATTTTATTCTCGAAAGACGGCAATTTCGTATAAAAGTAACAACTTAATTTTTATTAAAAAACTAATCCACTTAACGATTTTAATTAATAAATTGGCCTAATAATCTCTAATTTTTCTTTATAAGTAACGCCCTTACCTTATTACTTTATAGATATTTTCCAATATCTTACGGGCGGGGAACGAATGGAACCTGTAAAGGTCAACGGGGAAACAATCGGCATAAATACAGCTGGAACAATTTCGAACTCGGAAAAAACATTATTAGGATCAAATGAAATGAAGTTGACTTTTACGGATCCAGATTTAATATTATCGGACGTTATGGTAAATTTAAACGTTCCGTATAACCGGGCAAAAAAGCCTTTTTCTTAATAATATAAATATAATAACATCGCATTAAATTTTCGATATACAATAAACAAGCGTTTTTAAAATAAAGAAATAAGATTCGTTAAAAACTGAAACCGATATAAAAAATACGCGGCTATATAAAGCTTACCAATATCGTAATTCCCGGAATATTTTTCGATTTTTATGGAATAATAATTTTTGAAACCGTCGAAGATAAGGAAACGTTTTAAATCTTTCGTACGCCTCCGAATATGTTTATTAACATCTTATATCTCTTTTAACCCTAATTTATTTATTATATAGTTATTATGAGTTAATAAAATGCTTTAATCGGCTGTTAGTAAAATATTATTACGATATTAGGAATTAAGGTGATTTTCTCCCGCCATAATAATAACTAACAATATAGTTTAATTTTAAAAAATTAATAACTGATATAATTACGATTTATTCTTTATTTTCTTATTATATTTATGTAAATTCTTTACGTTTTTCAGTATTAGTAATTACTATACCCGTTATTATAAAAAGCTCTAATAAAAATTCAGCTTTATTAAAGTCATAACCATCCTTTTTTACTATACGGTATTTTACGTTAATATTTTCAATAAGCTTAAACCTTTTGCGAAATATTTCTAGATTTTCGCATAACACCCGTATATAATTAACACTCCGATTTAAACGCATCTGGAAATCTTTTTCCGTCTAACAAATCTCGGCGGCTAATTAACTCTAACGCGTTTAATAGCGCGTTAGATAAACAATATATTCGCTATTTTTTCAACATGCTAAAACCGGATAAAAAACCCTCGCGTATTTAAGTTACAAATTCAGTAGATAATTAACCCTTTTTCAGTTGGTATTAATTTGTCCAAAAATGGAATAATATTAATTCGGGTGCATGTAACGTAAAATCGGGCCTTTAAGGGTATTAAATCAACTTTATAAATAAAACTAAGTTTCGTATAACCAAGTTTCGGCTTTCGTTTATTAGCCTGAATCGCTAGGTTAATTCTTCCTTACTTAGTAAATTTCTCTATATTGTTGGTAATGAAAAATAGGCAATTTAACAAAGCAATTAAATTGTGGACAAAGTTAGTCCGCTCACTGGTTTAGACCGTTTAGTAGTATAGCATATAATATAACATACCAAAAAGGTTTAATATAGCATAATATAACCTGTAACTGGAATATTACAAACTTAAAAGTATTACGGTTACTTGTTATTTAAACCTAAACTTAATCTGATTAATGATATTTTCTTTTTAAATAAGTTAAAAAGAATCTTATATTTAACTTAAGTAATATTTAACCTATATATAAAGGTTTATACTTGTTGCAGTTAAACAGATTAATTAATCATTATAAATCTATATATAATTAGATTTTCTTTTAAAATAATTAATGAAAAAGTATTAATTTTATTAAAATATTACTCAAGGAACTTTTAATTAATAAAATTATTACCTAGGGTTCGTTCGTTTACTCCGGAGATACTTACTTAAATTGCTTAAAAAGGAAGTAATATAAAGGTTATAAATAAATAAGGCCAAAGTGGGGTAGGAGAATCTATTTCCGGCATATTAGGTTGGTTATATAATAAAATATAACACGTAGTTATAGGATTTAAAATGTTAATTAGGTCATAATATTCAAAAACGAACTAAAATAAAATACATTTAATAATAATAAGTAATTAAATATTATATAAGAAATTAAATAATATTATAAACCTATATTATTTAATCAATAATAAAAGTGTTAAATATTTATAAATTAAGGGGATGTATTTAATGTTACGGACTTTTTATTTATTTGTTTTATTTGTTTACAAATATAACTATTTTAAAGAAGTTCAATCTTATTAAGTTATAATTTATAAAACCTTTTCAAAAATAAATAAATTTTAAATAATACATCTTATACTTATATCGAATAATTCTTTAACCTTTATTAATCTTCGGGTTTAAAGGAATTAATATTAATTTATAAAAGTAGCCTTATAAAAATATTTTAATTTAAAGGTTGATAAATTTTATTATAACTTTTATTTTCATTTTTCTTAAATTTAACATTAATATATATTAGATAATTACTTTTAGAAAACTCCTAGATTTTGTATTTGTAAATTAATTTAAAAATTAAGTTTTGATTATAATAATTAATTAACATTATATATGATTAACATTATATATGGTTTAATATCAAGGATAATTTTTATTTTTAAAAATAATTTAATTTATATATATTAACACATATCCTAATGGCTTAGTGGACTCAAGCCTGGGCGTCCTTTTTTCGCGCTTGCTACAGACTTGGGGAACGTACGGCTTGCGTCGGCCTGCTGGTTCGAATCCAGCTTTGGACAACGTGCTCTGGGTGACGCCAAGCCTAGTGTACGCACTATTTGGAAGCTTCGGCTTCTGCGTTTGTGGCTGGCAACTATTGGAAACTAATGGTTGGGGGCGTTAGAGATTAGTGGGGCTTTGGAACCAATTAATCGTATACTTTTAATTTGTTTGTTTATAATGGTTATGGCCCCTATACGGTTTTTTATCCGGTCCCCCTTGGATACGGTTTTTGGAATATATCCTCCGGTCGTATCGTATTATTATTCATCGTGCATATATGTAGTTGGACGCGTCGCGTATTTAGACGACGACGGTATATATATGTCCTTATGTCGTAAACCAGGCGTTAGCTTATATATAGCTTCGATACCTTATTAATAATACTTGATCTTGCATATACTAACATGCTTAAGATCGGAAAAAAACTTCTATGGAAAATAAAAAAAGTATTAAAAGTTATTATTAGCGATTAAGTTAAATAATAAGGAATATAAAAAGTTTTACGTTTTAATATTTAATAAGTAATTTCAAAACTTATACCGAATATTAAAAATATTAAATTATAAAAAGTTTAATATTTAAAGTAGTATATTTTATTTAACGAAAGTTATACCAAAAATAATTTTTAAAATATATATAATTTTAACAGTATTTAATTTTAAAGATTAAAGTCTTTTAATAATAAGATCTAAATGTTATATATTGAACGCATTAAAATTAAAATAAAGAAAATAATATCTTAATAATATTATAAACGTTATTAAACCGCAGTTATATAACACTGAACTAAAGAATGATTAAATTAAAATTATGTATAATACTATTTAAAGTTTTTAACCGCGAAGTTTGATTATTTAATTATTTTATATAAGATTATAATACCTTACATTTTAAAATAACCAATTATATATTTAAAAGCAATTTTATTAATATTACAACTATAAATAAATGTTTTCTAATCATAATTCTACCCTAAGATGTACGTGAGTTTAAGAAATTAAATTATAATAAATTTAAAAGTAACTCCAAGTAATTTAACATTAATGCATCAGATTATCACCTTTGAAGTAAATATAATTTAATTTTTAAAAATAAAAACAAATAAAGTTAGACTGGCTTATAACGGCTAATATCGGACTTATAAAATAATTATTAGGAAACTTAAACATAAATAATAATTATTCCGGTTATGCCAGGGTTAAAATTACGTTAAAAGTAATTATTAAATAACTGTAATACTGTAGTTTAAAATCGACCTAAAGTAAAACATTAACTACAAGATTTCGCTTTAAAACAGTTTAATAATTAGATTTAAATATTATATCCATATATCTAGTGAGCATATATAATTATGTTACCTTTAAAAAATTAATTCCTTAAGTTATTTAAAATTATGTTTGGGTTCTTTTAGGTTTTTTCACTACCTATAGCACTTTATTAAAAATTAATTTATATAAAACGATTCATTCTTATTTAATAGTATATTTCTAGTTGTAATTTAAATAATTTTAAATTATTTAGCCCACATCTTGCCGTTTTTTTAATATACCGAAAATAAATATCTAATTAATAATAACACGTTTTATGTAGCTGTAGTTAGAAAATAGTTTTCATAAATATTTAATATATTAATAAAAAGTAAAAATTATTTCTTTATAAATTAATATATTTAAATCGTAATATAATAATATGATTTAACTAAATACAGTATTAAATTATATTGTCTTAATTATCAGATTATATTAGAACTTAACCATTTTATTACATTTATTAACAACTAGGTTTAACCAGTTTAAAAACGTCTTTGTAATCTGATATATCCGGATAGATAAGTGTTTATAATGTTTTAATTCCTGCAAGGTTGATAAAGGTTCAAGCCTTATTTTCCAGGCTGAGGCAGATATACAGAAAACTATTATACATATAATCCATACGATAGATATTATACCCAATATCTTCGAATACGATAACTAACTAATAATTTTTACAGTTAAGATAAATTTTATGCCTCAGTCCCATAGAACCTCACTTTAAAGCAGAACCTCACTCTGAAGCAGAACCTCACTCTGAAGCAGACTGATGCGTGGTTGCCCATAAGCTTCGACTCTGATGAACCTTATGCCAGGCAGTAAACCTTAAGAATAAACCTTAAGGATAAACCTTATGTTTTAATTTATATTAAATTAAAACTTAAATTTGGAAGCTTTAAATCCTTTTATTATATTTATTTCAATTTAAATAAAAAAATTTATAATTGAATTAAAATTATTTAAATTTGAAGAACTTTGATTTTTGTTAATGTAATCGTAATTATAAACCTAAAGTATAATCCGACTTCTTATAAAAAGAGTCTATTAAATTAATAGATATATTAATATTGTTTATTTCGTTTGTAATTTATAAAGTTTAAATACTTAAAAGGAAATAAAATCTATTAAAGATGAATAATTACGTAACTTAAGTATTTTCTAATAGAAATTACCTGGTATATTATAATTATTTTAATTATTTAAAAAAGTGAAATATTATAAACGTTAATGAACTTTAAAAAAGAAAAATTATAAAATTAAGCAAAAGATAATAGTTATTTTGTCCGGAGTAAAACCTTTTAAATGGGATTATTTTAACCGCATCTTTTATTAATTTAATTAGAAGGTGTAATTTTTATAGCAATTATTATTTATTACCCTTACCTAATAATAGGTTTCGGAATAAGGCGTTACGGAATTAAAATATATAAGGTTGGTCTAGGTTTAAGCCTTATTTCTCACGCTATGCCAAATATATAAAAACTTATTACATATATAACCCATATAATCAATAATGTATCTAATATATTCGCAAACGATAATTAATGATTAGTTTTAACGGTTAATATAACTTATATACTTTAGTTCCATGAAACCTTATTCTAGGGCAATATCTTATTCTGAAACAGATTAATACGTAATTACGGCTGAGCTTCGATTCTAATAATCCTAATACCAGCTGGCTACAATAAACTGTAAGGATAAACCTTAAAAATAAAACTTAAGAAAACCTTAAAAATAAACCTAAAGCATAAACCTTGAGGGTAAACTTTAAGTGCGCATAAAAGGCTCTACGAACTTTCGCCAGTCTTGCGGCTTAATCGTTCCTACGGCTTCTCGAGTTACCTGTCTCAAGACAGCTGAGTATCCTGCGCAACCTTAAATATATAATACTGGTAATCCGTAACCGTAGGATTTTTAAAAGACCATCTCTTTTACGATATAAAATCCCTTAAACCTATCAGCATTACCATCGAGCCAGAAAGTCTATCCCTAAAAAATCGACTTCGGCTCTTGATTTTCGGATACAATTTAATCCGCGCAAAATATAATGGTACAAAAATAAAGTTTATAATTTATTTTAAGTATAAAATCTATGTTATTATCGTACTAAATATTAATATAATTATTTCATATCTTTACTTTAATATAAATTACAGGGCTTAAATAATATTAACCTTATATATATTTAAATTAAATTTATTTAATAAATATTCTATTTCGCTTATTATACTATTGCGTATTTTAACAACTTTATCGGTTTAAGAAGATATCCTGCAATAGTAATTTTTAAAAATAATCTGTGGATGTTATAAAACGCAACGCTATTTTTCTTTAAGTTTTGGATTGCGTTTCTTAATTTAAATTAATAAATAGTTCTAGTTTTTATATAAACTGTTTCCGCAGCTTAGGATTAAAAAGTACTTTTTAATTAAAAAGTTGGAGATTTAGAAAAATTAAGTAATTTAATTATAGAGCCGATTTATTTACATAATGCGTTAATTTTTATACGGCATATTATTTATTATAAAATGTTTTATAAAAATAATGAAAGAATGTTCATTATTTATAAAAGAACATAAAATTGATTATAAATAACATTTTTTTATTTACACCATCGTTGAACATTTTATAAAGAACAGATATAACGGCATATATTTTAAACGGATATCGCTCTTAATTTATTAAATATATTTCTATTCGTAGAAAATACTTCCTTTTAAAATCTCCGAAATTATATACATATATATTTCTTATTTAATTTTCATATATTATTTAATCAGGATCGTAATCCCGAATAGAACAATTTCAATAACTAGCTCTTTGTGAATAAAATATAAAGTATAGTATTAAATTCGGAAAGCTAAAACGAAATATTTTATAGCTGTCATAAAAAACGGATTTTAATTACGCTTCTTTTAATGTTAGATATAATTATTATATATATTAACAAAGGAAAGATTTTATATCAACGTTTTCGGAAAATCTAATAGGAGATATATTAATATAAATTATTAAATTTCAAACTAAGCCATGTTTTTATTTCCGAATATTAACGGAAACAATTCCCTTTTCCTCTTAGGAATTAATTATCTTAATAAATATATTAATAAACGCATTATAAAGTTGAAATATCTTTTCCATTTTTTAAAGTTAAAAGATTATTATATTATTAACGTTCTTATTATAGTTTGTATCATTATTTATTACTACTCTTTAATAATTAATATTCTTCTTTTCTTTATGTTAAGCCGAGTTTAGTCGCTTTATCTTAGCAATGTAATATAACGTTTCGTGGCTTATATTTTCAAGAACAATTTTATTTCCGGTCTTATGATATGTTTAAAGCTTTTATAATTAATAATATTAACTTAGGTTTTATAAGCTCTAGGCTTATGTATTTAATTTTAATAACGATTAGATTCGATTAAATGCTTTAGTTATATATACATTAACTCTTTTTCCGTTTATTATTATTACTAATACCGCCATTTCTTTCGCTATAAAAACCTTTAAATATCTTATTTAAGTACTTTTTTAAGGGTGTTATTTATTAAAGAAACGCCTAGGATTATTAAGATAACCTTGCGATAAATTTTATTAAATCCGTTAATTCGGTAAAGAAATAAGCTAATGTTTGTAACGGCTGACTGGCTTAACCAACTATTAAACCCTTAATTGTACGGTTCGTGTTGGTAGTAATACTGCAAGAATCTAAATAATAAACTAAAAGTGTAATTACTTTTAGCAATAATAGATGTTAAAGGTGATCCAGGTAACTAAGTTATATTACAAGCTGGTACTATATAAATTATAAGAAAATAACGAACGTATATATGTTAATTTTGGTTTAAGGTACTTCAACGGCTTAAATCCTTTAAGTTTGTTAAAACCTTTAAGCCTATTAAAGGCTTAAAGGGCTTAAGGTGCCAAAACCTTTAAAACCTTTAAGCTAGTTACGTAACCTAGGACCTAGGTCGGAATTAGATTTTAAACTTTCCGACAGTTTGTTTTTGGACGAAGCCCTTAGGTTATAATACGATTTATTTCCTTTAAGATTTTTACCCTTAAAGATTAGTTATTTCTCGTATTTATTTAGTAAATAACTTCCCCTTTTATATATTATTTTTGGATTATTTAGATCGTTATACTTAATCGTATTAAAAAATATAAAGTTTTAAGCATAATAATGTTTTAATTTAATCAAAACGGATTAGAACTTTTGGTTTTGTTATATTTTTTTTATATTTCGTATTTTCGTTATAAATTTAAATAAAGGGTTTATAAGGTTTATTCCGATGTTATAAAATGTTTTCGTTATATCGAATATCATACCTTTATAATTTATTCGGTTTTTTTTTAAATATTAACGACTTTTAGAAAAAACAAACGGTTACGGCGTAAAAAGAAAAACAGGCGCGAAACGTTTTTCGCTCTGCCGTTAATAAATTTAACCGTTTTTAAAAATAACGTAAGGTTTTACGCTGTCACGGAATTAAAATATTAAGACGTAATATTTAAGGTATAAAATAATAAAAAAATTTAAACGATTAAAAAAAACGTAACAGTAACTGGAAATCAAACTGGCCGCCTTTATATAGGCCGTTCCTTTTATTAATTAATTATTAAACTAGGACGTACTTAACATTAATACTTCCGGTATTATTAGTAAAAAACTTTATAGGCGTTAAACTTCCGTAAAACTTTTTACAGGTTCCTATATACTTTTTAACCTTAGATAATTTTTTTACTTAACCAAATACTCTTTTTTTCCGTTTTCCTTTCTGGTATCCAAAACTTTCTTTAATTTTTATATTGATACGTTTTCTGTTATTTCATTTTTTCATTCCGTAAGGATTTAAATTATGTCCGTTACTAACTTTAAAAAAAAATAGAAAACGGGTTAAAACTTAAGCTTGAAGCGTAATTCTAATCGGTAATTATATTTTTAAAAACGTTCTGCGACCTTATTCGGTTCGATATTTTTACAATCGAAATCTTATTAGATCGTTTAATTTGGATATTTTTAGTAATTAAGTAAACCATCTTCCCCTTTAAAAAGGTTAAATTTTTTGACCTTTTTGAGTTCTATTAGTTCTGAATTTAGGTACCTATAAATTCGAACTCTGTCTTTATTTTTCTATATAATGATTTAAATTATTTTATAATAAGAATTATTTTAATATTATTTGGTTTTTCTTTTATAAATCTCGGTAAACTTCTGATACGGAAGCGAAATTATCGTTAGTTAATGTTATCTTAATATTTTCATAATAATATATGTTATAAGTTAATTAGGTTATTAATAACTTTTTAACCTTATTATTTATTTATAATTAACATAATATCGTAAATACACTTTAAAGCCTTAATTAATTCTTTTTATTTAGCCATCCGTCTGTAATTTAAAAACGCTTAAAAGTTTATGGTTTATGCTTAATTATATTATAAGTCTCTGTTAAAATTTTGAAATAATTATAGTACTTTTATCCGATACGATTTCCATTAAAGGTTCGTATACGTTAATAAGGTATTTGATAAAATATAGGTTAATTATTTTACGTTTATATCTTCTTTAAATAATACAAAACATGAAATTTTAATAAACTGATCTACGATTACAAAAATACTGTCGTAATATATATCCTTTAATAGATTTTTTTAATAAGAATAATTTAATAATAAAATTAAAGGTGACTAAATTTATGGTCGTTTTGCGACTGCTAATAGTTATAACTTTCCGTATAATTTATAACGTTATGCCTTAATTTTGTTACCAAAGTCGTACTTTTATAAGACTTCTTTATTACTAACTTTATATTAAGAAAGTAATATACGCGTTATAACAGTTTTAAGGTTTTATAAATTCCTAGGTACCCATATAACTGGTATTCGTATATTTCCCTCATCAGCTTTTCCTTATATTACTTTAATATTCGGATCTTATCGGTCTTTTTTTCACCTCATAGCTGATCGTTATATTGTTAAAGTCTTTGGTTTAAATTAAGTATTATTTTCTTAATTATGACGATTTGCCGTAATCTTCTATATCCTTTTTTTTTGTTAAATCGAATATTTGGTATAAAATCTTAAAAACCTTCTTTCAAGTCCGGTCGTTCGTTAAAAACCTTTATTTTATCATTTTTTAACTTCTTCTTATAAATAATAGCGAAATTAAACTTGAAAAGATTTTTTGCGAAACGGAATTATTATTTTGTTCACTTTCAAATAATAAGAAACTGGGTACGGATTTTATGGTTTATATATACCTTAAACTAATATAAATTCCCCTTAAGATACTATTTAAATTCCTTAAAGCCGTTAATAATAACTCAAAGTTTCTTATTTAAAATAACATAATTTAATTTAACTTTTTTTAGTTTGAAAAAATAATACGTAATAAGGTATAAGTTACCTTCATTATTTTTATATCTAATTATTACGTTTAACGTATAATTCAAAGTAGGGGTTTTTAGATTTACCGGACGATTTAGGTTATATATAATTAATATTGGCTTGTTGATAATCACATTTTTAGTTTTTTAAAAGGTTTTTGTTTTCGGCTATTTATCGGAATTTAATTTTCTTTTTAGTTAGGTTGGATAAAGGTATCGCGATTTTGTTAAAGTTGCCAATAAACTTCCGGTAATAATTAACGAATTTCAGGAAAGATTGGATGTTAGTAACTATAATAGGTTTTTTAAATTTTTAGATTGTTATTAATCTTTTAAGATTTATTTTAATATGTTTTGGGATAATAATGTATTTTAGGTACGGTATTTCTTATTTATGAAACTTATTTTTTTAGCGTTAATTAAGAGGTTAGCGTTTTATAAAATTTAAAAAACCATATAAACGTATTTTCTAAATTCCTATTCCGAATTTAAACAAATCAAAATATTATCGTGGTAATAATAATGAAGATATTAAAATATTTACGTAATACGTAATTAATTATCTTTTGGAACGATACGGATGCGTTAGTAAATTTAAACAGAATTACCAGATATTCTTACGATCCGTATTTGGTTTTAAAGGTTATTTTTATTCGTTTCCTGACTTAATACCAATTAAATTATATCCGTTGCGTAAATATAGGGTAATAAATTATCTGGTTTCGTAAAAGCGATTTTTTATTTTAATAATTAAGAATAAAAATATGTGGATTTTAATCATAATATCGTTTATTTTTTATAATTAATTATTATTCGTTATTTCTTTTTGTTTTAGGACGAAAAATATCAGATACCTCATTAATAATCTAAAATGTTTAATATATACTTTACTTAATTTGTTTTCGAAATATTTTCGTAACGTATATAAGTTTTATTAATTTAAGTTATATATAAGATAAAAGGGAATTATTTCATTATCTTTTAAGATTATTTCGTAATCTTATTTATTATATTATAATAATTCCGCCTTAATTTGTTCTTTAGAAAATTTTTTATACGTGGAATATTATAATAATACTTTATTTACTTTCTCTGGCTTTTGAGGCGGGTGCTGTAAGTCATCGTGTTTTTCGTATAATCGTATTCTAATTATGGAAATAACTCCTTATATATATTTATTTCGCCCCTTCTTCCGTTTATATTATATTCCCTTAGATAAGAAAGTTTTTATCGTATCTTTATACCTACATTTGCTATTATCGTTATTAATTAAATAATAAAATTCCCTTTTAAATCGCTTTGATTAATAAAGAATAAAATAAACTTTATTTAATCAGTTTTTTAATTAATTAAAGGGTTAAAATAATATACCTATTCGTTACCGAAAACTATTTCGGGATTTTATATTAAAGTACTGTCGAAATTAATAATTTATTTTCGTTCGCTAATATAAGTTTTCAAGTAAATTAACTTTGCAGTAACCTATTCGTTCTTTTAAATAAAAATGGTACCTTTTGTATTTTTAATTTCGTAAGGTTCAGTTTTATTTTTTATCATAAACGTAATTCGTTAATTATTTCCGGTCTGATATAATTCGGATCGGTTCTGTAATTTACCATAACCGTCTTTTTTCTTTTTTCTTTTACTCGTATTTTAATTATATTAAAAAATTTAATTATTTTTTGTCGTATATAAAGCTTTCTTAAAATGTATATAATAACTCCCTTTATTTTTATGCCTTTTTTATAGGTAACGTTTTTTTAGGATGTTTGTACCTATACTTACTTCAACTGTCCTTTTTGTCGGCGTAATCAACCATTTAATTCGAGGATTTTCTTTTTATATCGTTTAATTTATTTTATTAAGCTGGTACTAGATTTTTTAAATGTTTCGGTTTTTTCGGAACAGTTTATTACTGTAAGCTATTTTTCGTTTATTGTTATTATCGGTTGGTTTTAATATCTTTAACGTTTTAAATATTCAGTATAATACTCTGTTATTTTGATTAAACGTTTTCTGAATTTCTGTTTTATTTTTTCGGGGTTATTAATATAAGTACGTTGGAATTATAAATTGTTTATTATCTTCCTTTAGGCCTTTATTACTCTCCGATAACCCGATTTCTTTTACGTTTTATAATTATATTATTTATAATAACATATAAAATCTTATTCGGGATAACCTTTTCCTTTCGGTTAACTCCATAACGCTATATCGGTATCGATATCGTCTCATATAGCCATGGTACGTAGGCACCTGTATTACCTTTGGTTCCTGGGGTTGTTTCCGGTTTGGATGTAAAAATCGAATTCTTGTTTATATATACGCGTAAGTTGGTATTAGATATATTTTTATTATTCTTTGTATCATACGCAGTAAATTCTTTAAAAATAAATAACGTATAATTTCCTATATCGATCGGGTTTTTTTAAGCATAAGGCCTCGTTGTAACCTTAATATTTCTTAATTTATTTATGTAATTTCCATTATTTCTGTCGTTATTATTTTTTTATTACGTACGAGATATTATTTCTTTTAGCATTAATCCCTCTTAATTTTCCTATATTTGTAGCTATTAAGTGACTATCGGACCGGATATGGTAACGTATTGTTGTATAATTACGGCATGGGAAAGTACTTTAACTTTTCGTAACCTTTTCTTTATTTTTTGAAAATAATTAAGGTTCTTTTTTTCCTAATTATACCCTAAATTCCGGGCTTGTTATTCCTATCTCCTAAATTGTTTTCGGGTACCGGGGTTTAACCGTTACGTTATTTTTTAAGGGCCTTATATTAATTTTGAACATAATTTATTTTGTTATAATTATAACATTTAATTTTCCTCCAATTTCTTTTATACGGTTTTTAATTTTATAGGTTCTGAGGTTACTTTATAAACGGTGGGAGGTATATTGCGCTTTCTGTTTTAGAGAATTCTTATAAACCTAGGTTTGGAAATAAACTATTCCTTCTGTTTTTATCGTTATTTATATTATTAGTTATTAATTTCTACGGGCTTTACGATATATTTATTTAAGGTAATAAAGCGCGTTATTTTAATAAATTCATTTATAACGTTATCTTTTAAATCCTTATAAAAATATTGCTTAAATTATTTTTTTTTTTTTTATTAGCCATAAAACTTTTAAATATTATTACCGACTTGGACGTTAATTCTTTCTGCTTTAAGTCGAAAATATTTTATACCGTAATCCCTTTTTCGTTTAAGTTTCTGAAATTAACTTTTCGCTTTTTTTCGAAATTAATATACTATTTGAAAAAGATCCTAATAACCTGTTATTAATTTAACTTCTTATTTTCCAGGTAATTTCGTACAATAAGTTTAAATGAATACAGGGCGTTTTCCTTAAGGAACGCCGTATCCTTTAAGATTTTATCGGCTTTATTAATAATTCTTCCAAAACGGAAATAAACGCGTACCTAGGTAAAAAAATTGTATATATTACTTTTTCCGTCGTAAGGTTCGGGTTTTTTGGGCTTAACTTTAATTTCGTTAGTTCGAATAATATTAACCTAAACCTCAAAGTATTAAATAATTTTCTTAAAGTTTTTAATTATATCTTTATATTATTATATAATAAGTTCTTAAATATTTTCCGATATATTAACGGTATAATGGATTACTTAAAGTTTAATTATATTATTAAATAAAAGTTTATAACGTACAATAATTAACTGGCTTAATTAATTATTAAACTTTTAATTCTGCGTTTTATGTTAATAATAATATTATAAAAATATAAATAATAAACTAAAGATATAATTACGTTTAATAATAATAAATATTAAAAATAATTTAGGTAATTAAGTTATATTATAAGTTAATATTATTTAGATTATAAGAGAATAACGAACGTATTTATGTCACTTTTGACCTCAGGTACTTAAGCGGCTTAAACCTTTAAGCTTATTAAAACCTTTAAGCCTACCGTAGGCTTAAGGGGCTTAAGGTGCTAAGGCCTTTAAGACCTTTAAGCCAGTTACGTAACCTGGGAGCCACGTCGGAGACAGGTCTCAGACTCTCCGACCGTTTGTCTTTGGGCCAAGCCCTTAGATCATAACAATGTTATTATAAGAAATTACCTCTTTAAGAAAGAATCCCGTTTATTACGCAGAACAAATTATCTTTTAAATCTACGCTATAAAATTAAGTATTAACGTTTTTTTAAATGAGGATAATAGTGAATACTTTACGGCTGATATGTCTTAAAACATTTAATTATAAAAGAGTTTAAATAAAAAAGGAACGTATACCGTTTATGACAACCCTGGAAATAATGGGCGTACTTATAAAAAGTCATTAACGGGTTTCTTATTACAAGGGTTTAATATGTTAAATTAATTCATGACGTAATACTTAATATAATAAAATTTATAAATAATAAGGGTTTAAATATAGCTAACTTGTTTATATAATTCGTGATATATATAGCTTAACTATCTTTATAATATAAAATATTCTATATATTATTGGTCTTTATTTTTCTAACTTAGTTTACTTTATTTCATATTAAAGTAAGTATGTTTTAAAATGTATTCCCTTTTATAACACTATTTAATAATTTACTTCTTTGTCATTTATATTTATATCGCCTGTATCTTTTTAATTCTTTTTGTTAATTAGTTACAAATATGCACGTTTGTAGATTTTATATAAGAAATGGTAGGGCGGTAAGAGGGTGGTGCGTTAATATGTTGTTTGACTTAGATCTTGCGCTTATAACCAATTTCTTTTGATATAAATCGAGATTCTCTTTACCTTTTTGCACGCCTTCGGACCCTGTGGTTGCATGCATAATCAGAATGCAGCAAAAGGCGGTGAGAAGCTGAATTCGCGTTTGTCATCTCTGCTCCATCCGGCCACTCTTTGACACGTTTATATATGATGGATCTATACCTATAGGTTTGCATGTGTGTGGGGATTTCCCGCTCTCGACTCTACACACACCACGTTGGACTGCAATGCAGTCCTCGGTTTAACAAATCTTAAGATGCAGACTCTCTCGAGCATTTGCCGATGTAACAAAGTCACGTAATGGGCATCTAAACACTACCGTATCAGTCCAAGTGTAGTTTCCACCGGACCCTCCCACGGACCTGTCAGTGATCCCTATTCGATGAGAATTGTACTACATCCACTTGCCAGATGAAGTGACTCGACAGTTGTATACGTGCCTAGACTGCTGATGTATATACTCTCATCGCATATACGAGGCCTGGCCTTGAGTATATTGTCCTGTATTCGTCGCTCATCCACGATTGAACGGATGCAGCGGTACGTTTAAATGCGCCCCAAGTAGAACCCCTGTCAGCCATAGAACAGATACGATCCTTCATACTAGGCGGAGGAAAATCGACAGTGGGTTTACCGGAATGATCGAGAGTTTCGGCCGTTCGCCGGACGATGATATGTTGTACCATTTTCCGTCTTAGCGGTCCAGAACGTTCTTATCGGTGGACAAGCTCCGTCTTCGTTTTCCCGTTATCTATTTTATGGAGCCTCGAAATGATATAGTTCTTGTCGTTGGCAAAACTTTTCGAGTTATGTACAAATCGGGTCCACTTAGTTTCCGAACACCTTAAAATAATACGAAAAATGCATATAAAACCATAACGGCTTAATAGAAATGAAAATAAAATTAGACCAACATATATTAATAATGATGGATTTAAATTAAATTTTAAATTACATTTTGTTCCAATTATTCCCGGATAAAAATATATTTATGCGTTAAAAACCTTTGATAAAATCTAATTATAAATTATTACAACGTTTAAAAATTTTTACGAAACTTATTATATGGTTTTATAACTATATAACGTATTATATTATTATATTATACGGTTATAATTTTAAAAGTAAGAAAGTTTAATTTTTATGTTTAATATTACAATATATAATAAAAACTTATATTATACGATTAATTTAAAAAGATAAATAACTTTATTATTCTTTTTTTTTATTATAATCGTATAATTATATGCATTTTTGATTTTATAGTTTATATAAATTATAAATATATATAGTTTTATAATTTATAAATATATAGTTTTTTAATTTTATATATATAAAACCTTTTAAATTTTTTTTAATTTTCGTAAGTATTATTTTATTAATAAATTTTCGTTATTCGTTTTATTGTTTATATAAATATTTATATTAAAATTTGTAACTTTATATAATATAAAGGTGTTTTGTTTTGGATTTTTAAACATCTTAATATGCTTAAATTTGCGCTTTGGAAACTAAGTGGACCCGATTTGTACGTACTGCGTGAAGTGGGTCCATCCTTGCTTAGCCGCTATTTTGTCGAAATACGTTATGGCCGAATATCAAGCGTTAGAATTAAACGCCTATAAAGAACCCGAAATAGCGAGCAGAAAAACTGGGCCTTGTACGTAACGTTTTATTTTGTCGAGGACTATAAACGGCGCAGTGGGAGAAGAAATACCCTTGTACTTGTACCCCTTGTTTATAATGATTAAGCTTTTAGTATTTCGTCGAAGGATTTATCTTACATTTTATGTATTAGCTTACGAAATAATACGTAAGGTTACAGTTATCGTATTTGCTTTTTAAAACAGTTACGTTTATTCCACGTTATCAAATGGATATAGTTTTTTTTACCTGTTATAAATCATCATTTGTATATATATTCCTCTTTTATTACCCCGAGTATTTGGTATAAAACCTTAAGGCATTTTCTTTAAGTTTAGTTATTTCTTAATGGCGTTTATTTTTACTATTTTAAATTTCTTTTAATAAGTAATAATAAGATTAAATTCCGAATCATATTTTCCGCAACGGAATTATCGTTTGTTATTTTTTTTGATAATGGTAAACCGGGTGAATATTCTCTAGATTATATATATGTTGATTTACTATAATTTTTTAATATAATATTTAAATTTTTTAAAATGCGTTTACCTTAATTTAAAACTTATTATTAAAAATAACGGAATATAATTAAGTTTTTTTTAATTTGTAAAAATCAAGCGTAATAAGGTGTAAGGTATTTTAATTATATTATATTCAGTTATTACGTTTAATATACAATCCGAAGTATCGGTTTTAACTTTATAAGGCGGTTAAGGTCGTATATAATTTCTATCAATTCGTTATTAATTACGCTTTTAATTGTTAAAAAAATTGTCCTTTGTATAATTATTTAAATCTATTTTTTAAGTTCGATTTGATAAATGTATTACGATTTTATGAACGCTATGAATCAATATCCGGTAATAGTTAGCGAAGCAAAAAAACGTTTGGATTTTAATAACTATGGTAAGTATTTTTATTTCTTAAAATGTGAATAGTTTTTTATAAATTATTTTAATTTATCCCAGCGTAATAATATACATTAAGCATGTTATTTACTATTTATATAAATTAACTATTTCGCGTTAATTGAGATATTGGTGTTTTGTACGAATCAATGAAATTTATATCCGTAATTATTAAGTTTTTTTCCCCGGCTTCAAGCCGATGAGAATATCGTCGCCGTAGCAAATAACAAAATTATCGAGGTATTTATATAATATATAGTTAATGATTTTTAAAAAGTTATAAATATATTACTTAACGTAAAAGGTATAGTTAGATACTTATCTAATTCGTTTTTAATTTTGGTTCTAAACGTTATTTTCTGTTTATTTTTTGGTTTAATACGAATTAAACTATATCCGGTTTATAGGTTTAAGGTAATAAATCATTTACGTTTTTAAAGACGATTTCTTTTTTAATGGTAAACGTTAAAGTTATGTGATTTTTAACCGTGATTTATTTAATTATCGATAAATAATTTTTCGTTATAACTTTCTGTTTTTCTTTTTCAGAAAAATAAAACAAAATTTATTAATAACTTGGAACGTTTAATATATCTTTTTCGTACTTTGTTTTCCAGAGATTTTTTGTATAGTATATAATCTTTGTTTGTTTAGGTTATATATTTAATATAAGGTAATTCTTTTATAACTTTGTATGATTATTTCGGAAGTCTATTTTTTATTCTTTGGCAATTCATTTCGAATTTCTTTTTTTCGAAAGTTGCTTTTATTTTTGTTAATATAATAGTAGGCTTTTCCTTTTAATTTTAGAATTAATATTATAAATTGTCGTTTGATCTTATAGTCCTATTTAAATTATAATGATAATCTATTACATATATTTATTTTGTCCCTTTCCCTTCCTTGTAAATTCCTTTTAGATGGTAAGGCTTTTATCGTATTCTTACGTGTATATTTACCGTCGTTGTCACTGGTTAAATGGTAACATTTCTTGTCTCAGTTTTTCTTTTTATAATAAAAGATAAAAAGAAGTTTATTTGGCGAATCATTTAATTAATTAAACAGTTAAATTAATATAGTTATCTTATTCTGAGAGCTATATGCTACATTCGTATCGATAGAATAATAAATTTAATAGTCTATTTTGGTTTTTAATTATAACTTTTAAGGTGATGCATTTTGCGGTTAATGTATTCGTTATCTCTAACGAATTTTCGATTTTTTATATCTCTAATTTCGTCGGGTTCGGTTTTATATTTTTAGGTAAGCCTAATTTGTTACTTATTCCCCGCTTGATATAGTTCTTGTCGGTTCCGTGATTCATTATAACTGTCCATTATTCTTCGTTGTTATATCTTGATTATTATAAAACGACTTTTAATTTCTTTCACCATCGTTTGTAAAACATTTTAAAATATGTATTCTATTTTTATTTTGGCTTTTGTTAGACCCTCGTTTTTTTATAGGTGGGGCTTATTTTTAGGTTTAGTTTTTGCCTTTTCATCCGTTTTAAATTTTTTCGATTAATTCTTTACATTTCTTTTTAAACTTCTTTTTGGGTTCGTAATTAAGCTTTAAGTATAAAAACTTACGCGTACAACTTTTTGCTTCGGATATTATCAAAACTTTTTAGATATTACTTTTATTATTATTAGCCTTCGAATCGTGCTGCATTTTCTGTCTCTTTTAAATCTTTTTGCTAAGTTAGCTTTTATATTAAAATGTTTAATAAATAATAACCTCAACCGGAGTTTAGTAATAACTATATATAAGGCCTTTATAATAATTTAATATATTTATTTACTTGCTGTTTATGTTTATATTATTTCTAATAACATATAGCGTTTTTTCGGGGTAATCCTTTCCTTTCGGTTCACTTTCTTTTATTACGAAAATATCGATAATATTTTATATGGTTATAAATCGTAAATGTTAATAATATTTTTTGTTTTTGATATTATTGCCGGTTTTGTTTTCGAAATCGAACTTTTAATACTATATACGAATGATTTGTTATTTGATAAAGTTTCGTTATTTTTACAAACAGGGCTAATGGGTTTTTATGCAGTTAATAGTATGTAGTTTTCCGTAGTAGTCATGTTCCTCTGAGCATATAGCCTTATCTTAATCTTAATATTGCTTAATTTATTTACTTAAATTTCATCTTGTTTTTTGCTATTGATTTTTAATGCGAGATATTAATTTTTTCAACTTTAATTTATTTTATCTGACGTGTTTTTGTTGCTATTAAGTAACCGTTGCCCAGGTTATAACGGCGCCCTGTCGCCTAATAGCGGGTGAAAAAAGCGCCTTAATTGTCTATAATCTTTTTCGTATTCTTTAAATTATGTTAAGGATTTTTTTAATTATTATAAAGGTTATTATTTTGGTACTTTTTTGTAGCTCATATTAATTCTTAGAATAGTCCATTTTGCACTGATTAATATTCGACCTGGAACCGGTTTCGATATTAGTTCGCTTTTAATTTTAGACGTCTTGGTACCGTTCCACATAAAATATAAAATGTATTATATGTTTTGATTTAATTAATATTAAAAATATCCGGACCTGGAACCAAATTATCTCTTTTATTCCCGTTATTATTTACATTATTAGATATTGATTATTACGGTTTTTATAATATATTTATCTAATATAGTTAAATATATTAATTAAATAAGTTCTCTTTTAATATTATTTTATAAAACTTTTATAAAAAATATCGATTAAGCTATCGGAGACCCAATGGCTCGGTGGTCGCGAGCTTGGCTGTCCTTTTTTCGCGCGCTTGTTATCGGCCTGTGCAACCTCAACTTGCGACAGGACTGCTGGTCTGAATCTAGATTGAGATAACGTGTTCTAGGTGGCGCCTAGCCCAGTATACGACCGTTGGAGATTGCTCCGTATCGTATCAGGCGACAATTGGAATAATTGAGGGTATTAGAGCGTGGGCGGGGCTTTGGAACTAATTAAAATATCATAACCGTAATCAAATTTATTTTCGTTCCCATATTTAAAATCCTTATTATTTTTTTATCAGGCCCGTTTTAGGTATGGTTTTTGAACTATATTTTCCGGTTACATCGTATTATTAGAGCTATATGTATACATTTTAACCGCGTAGCGTTATTAAATGACCGGGTATATATATACTTACTTCTATATACCAGGCGTTAGCATAGATATAACTTGATATCTTATTAATAATACCTTATCTTGCTTAAGTTATTGCTTTCTTTTCTAATTATAAGATTTTAAAATATTTATGCGGACTTAAAAGTTGATCTTTCTATTTTATAATATGAATATTTACGTTACGCTTTTATAATTATTAACGTTTTCGAAGTTTACTTTTAATTACTTTTCGATATTAATATTATATCTGTAAAACGTTTTAATAAAGTCTTCGTCGTTTAATATTTTGTTTTTGAGGCAATTTTATAAAATATGTTCGAATTAATCCCGGGTAAATTTTTAAAAGAAATACTATAATTATTCAAGTTTTAACAGCCTTTTTATTAAGTTTCTTAAAACGGAAATAAATAAATATCTGGATAATGAATTTTTAAATATTATTTTTATACCGTAATCTTCGGGGTTTTTAAGTTTAAAATTAACCTTATTATTTTAAACTTATTAACTAACATTAACTTATATTTCGAAACGTTAAATAAGTTTTTCGAATTCATTCATTTTCTTTTAACATTATTATATTATAAGTTCGCATATATTAATTTATTTATTTACTGTATAATATATTATTTTAATTTTAACGACATTATTTAATAATAGTTCATAACGTATAACGTTTAATTAATTTAATTACTTTTTTAATTAAAATCGTCTGGTTTATTTTATTAGTATTATTCTAAATACTTAATGAATATATTAAAAATAACGAAGGTATATATGGTTTTATTGTTTTTGTCGCCAGGCCTTACCGAATAAATCTTGTTCGATTATTTATTACTTGGTCGAGGATAATCGAACAGATTTCGTTCGATTGTCCGGTATTTAATTGAGGGTGATGGAATAGACCTTATTCGACCACCGTTTGTTACATAACCCTGGAACCACGATCGGGGCTTGTCCTGCAATAGTTTCGACCGCTTGTCGTAATCAAATGCTAGCTGGGCCATAATACCTAGACACTTTTATTTAAAGTTTTAGGGTTTATCTTAAAACTATTAAATATAATAATAATAATAATAATGATAATAAATATCTAAAAAGAAGTTATATTTATATAGGATTTGAAAAATGCTTTTAACCATAGATATAGTTACCTAATTGCATTTAAATAAAATTATTAAAGAATTATTATAAGTTTTTTATTTGAAATTAAAGTTTAATCCGAAACACTATTATAATTTCGATAACGCAATTACTGGGGATAATGTTTCGTAATAAACCTTTTAAAATTTTATAATATGGTAAAAGCTCATTAATTATTTTTAATCCGTACGGGTTATGGTTATTACGTCGTAACTATAAGGGCGTTCGGATTAATTAAGTCCCGGCTCTTTTTAAGGTTACGACGTAATAATTGTAACCAGTACGGCCGAAAGAATTAATATGCGGATTTTCCTATCCGAAATAGATTTAGGAAGCCCGCTAGAGAATGATAGGACCAGTAGTTATGTTGTCGCCGCCATGAGTCCGTTACGGTCGCTTATTTCTTAAATTTCTTTTCGCCGTTTTGGCTATATTTCGCATCAAAAAGAAAAAGAAAATGGTTATGTAGATATTAGCCTTTATCCAACGCGTACATGAAGCATTAAGCTTATCGGATGTAAATTGGCTATAAAATGAATTTTTTATATACAATTTCTTTTTTCTTTTTCTTTTAAAAAAAAGAGAGAATACTAATGATTTTAAAAGAAGGGCCTAAAACGTAACCCCAGTTCGTATACCTATAACTACGGCCTCGTTGGCTTGGCAAGAGGACTTGGGATTTAATCGGTTAATTTATAAGGTAATATAATAGTTTATTAGAAAAAAAGGTGCCAAGAAGGCGTAAGTTAGCGACGGTAAATCTTTTGTCCCGTTGCTGTATTCCGTTTCTTATAAGTTTAAAGTCGCGCCGTCGGAAATTATACCGTTACTTTTTGGCGCATTAATAGTTTTAATAACTTCGTGTCGCCGACGTTACGATTGAAATGCTATAGTCCAGCTAGTCTTGACTAACCCAAACGGTCGGAGCTGTAGCAGGATAAGCCCGATCGTCGTTCTAGGATTACGTAATTAATAGTAATCGAACGAGATCTATTCGACCACCTTCCAGTAAATGATAAATAATCGAACATACTTTATTCGATTTTATTTAATTAAGTAATAAATAAGCCAACGTAAATTATTTAATTATAATCCAGTAAAAGAAATAAGCAAATATATACCTTTATTATATCTTATAATTTAAAAAGATAATAACAAATAACTTAACTTAATAATTTTCATATTCTTTTATATATATTATTATTAAACGTACTTATATGTTTAATGTAGTTAGTTAACTTTCATCATAATCTTATTAATATAAACCTTATTCGTAATATTTATATTTAATTAAATTAATATATATTTTTATAATTATAAGTTCTTATTTAATAATATTATTAAACTGTACGTAATACGTTATACTGTGAACATATTAATTAATACCTGAAAATTTACCGTTTTAAAATTTTAAAATATAATTAAACAATCTACGAATAGTATTTAACGGCTTGAATCCATGTTAATTTTATTTAAAATTTTTAGGCTAGTAAAATTAGAATTAAGCCTAAAAAGTCCACACTTTATAAAAAATATACATTTAAAGTTTCCTTACCTAAGTAGTTATTTACTTTTGTTTTAAAGGGAGGTTTACTAAGGCCGATCAAATGTTTACTATCTTAATACTTTTTAAGCAAAAATGTTTTACATTAGTTCGAATTTGTTTTACGAAATTATCTAAAGGTTAAGTGATTACATTAGTAATAATTTATTAACCCCCTTTTATAATATTATATTAATTTCAAAGAAAATCCAAGTATTAACTTCGGTACGCTCAGTATTAAGAAATCGTAATATAATAACTTTTTGATTTAAAATAAATAAACACCAGCGTTGGAATATATAATAACGTTTTAAAAACTTATAACCAAAATTAATTTAAAAAAAATAATAACTTAGTCCAAACCGTTTATGAAAGCCTAAAAACATATTAAAAACGAAATTGTAAAATTAATACGTTTTTATATGCGCGACAAATACGTCGCAAAAGCCGAAAATATCGATAATTAACAATATAAGCGATATTAAAATCGAAAAAAAAAGTTTAAAGGCCGGATTCTTAAAGATTAAGTAAATTAAGAAACTGGATATATCGTTAACTTTTTACCGAGGGGTACCAAACCTTATGAAATTGAGAACGACCTAATAACGAAACCGATTTTAGGTTAAATATCATAATTCCGATAAGATGAGCTATTTTAAGAACTAATAGAAAGTACTTAAAAATAACCTTATAATTAGATGCCGGTATGTAAAGAACCATTAAAGTATAAAAATAATAAAACAATAATTATCGGCATAATTTAAAAAAAGAAACATTAATTTAATCCTAAAAATTCGAAAAAGGTTTTTAAAAAACCTAACCGTTTTTTTAGGCCGCCATTAAAGGATAGGACACCGTTATAACGGGACCGACGGTTATTCGATAACTTTAAATATTCGACAGATAAAAAAACTTAATAGTAAATTAATTATTATCTTCCGCAAAATAAAAGAATTCATGAAGATAAAAGTAATAGAAATTAAACGAATATATTAACAAGCATTGGAGTTAAAAAGAGGCCCAATATATAGGAAAGCCCGACAGATACGGCAAAGTATACGCCATGTATTACACGAAAGCTTAATACCGCCGTTATCAAAAAATAAAAGAAATACACCCAACGACGAATCACGTATACATAACATAAAGGTTTGATTTTTAAAAGCAGTCGGGAAAGACTATCAGAAACCAAAAATAATACCGATATTTTCGTACCATAATTACGTAAATTTTTATCCACATTTTTCTAACAAAAATGATTAAATAAAAAGAAAAGGTTATCCCAAATAAAACATAATTTAGTACTATAAACAATATAATTATATTTGGTACTAAAAATAAATATATTAAACCGTTATAAAGATTTCGTAAAAAACTATTAATAACTTACGCTTCAAGTAATTATTTACTAAAGACTTAAACATAAAACGTAACTTATAAAAAAATCTAGAAGCTTCTAAAAATATGGCATAATATAACGCCTAATAGTAACACAAATATTACGAAAGAAATGGAGTACATTTAACAAAAGAAGTGTTACGCGTAAGTTTTAAATTAAAAAAGTTGAATTACGACGTAAGGCAAATTACCTAAAACTATTTAAAACCTTAACCGAAAAAACTAAAAACGTAATAAAAAGTTAAAGTTCAGCCTAAATAAAAGTGTTACTTGTAGAGAAGTTCTAAGTTGGTAAAAATAACAGCAATGGACGTAAATTCTTTTTTAAAATAAGCTTTATATACGATAAAAAAAAGACTTTTTTACTATAATCAAAATAACGAATGAAAGAAAATGTTATACCGTTCTAGAAATTTGCGCATTAAACCGAATCATATCAAACCGGAAGAATTAATAAATTATAGCTATAATAGAAAAATAAACCCGAACTTTACGAAATTAAAAATGCTGAAAATACCACCCTTGTTTATAATACCGGCAGGGTTATATATAAAATTAATTATTTCGAAACTCAGATTTAAGGAATGAAATAAAGCATTAATTTCGATATTATCTTAATATAAAACTACGATAAACTATTTATAAGAAAATGGCTACATTATTATATTTCTATCATTATTGAACAAAACAGCCGGATATAGTTCTTTTCTCTTTTTATTAATAAATTTAAATTGGAAAAGATTTTATTACTCGGCTAATAACCACGATAACGAATATCGCCATACCAATACGACAAAACCTTTAATATCTACAAAGTATAATATATGGAAAAGCATAGAGAGAATAGATATATATAAGGCGGTATTATTATACTTAAAATACGTTTATACGAAATAAATAACGCTTTATAATATAACGTTAAAGGTAAAAGAAAAACAGAAATATTATTATTATAATATTTTAAGAATAAGCGATTTTTAAGGAAAAAGTCCAAGCGGAGTTATTAAAATAAAATAAATAAATTTCGAAATAACTTTAAAGATAATAAAAGGGTTACCTTTACTTTATATATGACTTAAACGAATAAAGTTTATATATATTACGAAAGTATCTCCCTTAAAGAACGATAATCGTATAAATAAAATTGGATAAAATGATAAGTTGCTACCTTAATTCCTGTGTTTTATTAAAACCCATCCCTTTCACTGAACTGCCTAGCTGTGAAGCGGTTCCAATTTACTTCGATTCTTATCGGAATTCTGGAGGTTTTTCGTAATCCTGAGTAGCCGGGAAAACTATCGTACGTAATCCTTTCAAATTCATCTAAAATCTAAATTTTAAGATTTTTAAACCCGTTATTATTATCCTTTTTTAGTTTCCTAATAATATTTCTATAATATTAATACTTTTCGGCAGAAATATTATTAAAGATCGATTAGCGTTATGTTCGTAAATTATATCGTATCCGGAAATTAAAATACGAATTCGATCTTTTTAAGAAAGCTTTTATGGATCGATGGTACTATTAATAATTTTAGCCCGGCCGGCAACTTTATAGGGGCTTTATATCATAAATAAGACGGTTTTTTGATAAATCCTTTCGTTACGGATTACGGGTATGGTATAGTTAAAATAGTGCTGTATATTCAGCTATCTTGATAAACTTAACTCGAGAAGCTGGTCTAGTACTAAGTAGTTTTTACCTATTTTACCGTACTGATATCTCCCTTTTAACCGTAGGAACGACCAAGATTGACGAGAGCTCGCACAGCTTTTTATGCGCCCTTAAGGTTTACTCTGAAGGTTTATCTTTAAGGTTTATTTTTAAGATTTATTCTTGAGGTTTATTCTTAAGGTTTTTTCTTGAGGTTTATTCTTAAGGTTTATTCTTAAGGTTTATCCTTCAGGTTTACTGCAGCCACCTGGTATAATGTTTATTAAAGTCGAAGCTTACCAGCAACGACGTATTTTACTTGAGAATAAAATTCTGTTTTAAAAAAAGGTTTTATAGGACTAGAGTATATAATTTATCTTAACTGTAAAACTATTCATTGGTTATTATGTTCGTAAATATTCGGTATAATATTTATTATATGGATTATATATATAATACTTTTCTATATATTTGGCTCAGGCTAGCAAGTAGGGCTTAAACCTAAATTAACCTCGCATTATGAAAGTATTACGAAAATACATTGCGAAAACAATATATCAACGTTTTAAAATATTACCAAATTACTTTATACTTTTTGTATTAAAAAATGAACAATTACCATTAATAATGAATTATTACTAACCAAACGAAATTACAAGTAAAGGTCTTAAATTTCTATCCTTAATTATTAAAAATAAAGACTACTTTATAAACCCGATACCTTATTTCCTTAAATTTACGAAACGAGTATATTTTAATTCATATTAAGATAAGAAAGGATAAAAATAACTTTTAAACCTTAATACTAATTGTATAAATATTTAATAATACTATTTAAACTTGTTAATATGCCCGTAATATTTTAAAGGATAATTAATAACTATTATTATAACTGGTAACTGGCTTAATTATTTATTAATCTTACATTATACGGCTGATATTAGCAATAGTATTATAAAATCCAAGCAATAAATTAAATGTATAATTAGGTTTAATAATAACGGATATTAACCGTTACTTCGGTAATTAAGTTATATTATAAGCTGGTATTATTGAAACTATAAGAAATAACGAATGTGTATATGTTTCCTTAATTCTTAAAGTTGAACATAATCCAACCGACCTTATTTAATCATCTATTGCCTGGTCGAAAATGATCGAATAGACTTCGTTCGATTACGGCTAATTACGTAAACCTAGGTTTACGACCGGGGTTTATTTTATCATAAATCTGACCGTTTGGAGTAATTAAGTCTAGCTGGGATTTAATACGATTTTTCCCTTTTAGGATTCTTTGCTCTTATAATTTATTTATTTATTTATAGCATCTGGTAAATAATATTTCCTTTTACTTTTTTATTATATTATTAATCGTCGTTATATCTGGACGTATCCTTAAGAACAGAAAAAAGTATTTCTAATCCCGATTATTATAAAAGATTTTTCGTCTTATTAATATGTTTAGTATAAATGTACCTTATAATTCGGCTTATTTTTGCGTTAATGGTTTCGATTATATGGTCGCAAAAAATAAAATCCGTTATAACTTTCATATCAGAAAATAATATATTTATTACGATTTTGATAATATGAATTCGTGAATAATATTTCGCATTTCCCGATAAAAAGGTCGAAATAAACGGAAGAAAAAAGATGCCGAAACGTTTTCTTTTAAAACGTTAGCCCGTTTATAACGTTTTTACAACTAAAAAAAGATATTACGTAAAAGCGTTTTTAAAATAGTTCGCCGTAAAGTAAAAAACTTAAATAAGTTAGAAAGGTAAAAACGATTAAAACCGAAATGTAAACGGTTAATTGGACCGATTTTGCCTTCGACCCGTCGTAATTCGATATCGTAAACTAGAACGGTATCCTTAATTTTTCTGACGTTATTAATAAAAGATTATGACTAAGCGCTAAGTCTCTGTAAGGTTGTTTATAGGTTTCCAGGTATTTCCTTACTTCAAGTACTTTATTTATTTAATTAGGTAATAATAATCTTTTTTCCTTTTTATATTTATAGGTTTTCCGTAACCTTTGTTTTTGTTCGGTATAAATCTGAATTAAGTTTATTATTAATTCCGATAAAAAGATATAAAAGACCAAGTAAATTTTAATTTTGCGTGTTGATTTTAGTTAATAATTTTTTTAAGATTTCGTTAAAACCATATAAGATTAATATATTTAAAATCTACTTTTTCTTAACTCGTTCAATTTAATATTTTTAGTAACTAAATAAATTATCTCTTTATCTTAAAAAGTTAATTTCTTTTTGATTTTATTTTACTTATAATGTTCTTTTATTTAAATACGTACGATTTAAAGTTCTGTTTTTATTTTCTTATATAATTCTTTAATTTAGTTTAAGATAAAAATTATTCAAATGTTAATTATTCGTCTTTTATAAACTCTCTTAAACTTTTACTATAAAAGTAAAACTCTTGTTAATTAGTATTATTTTAATATTTTTGTAATAGTTTATATCATAAAATAATTCAATTATTACTAATTATTAAACTTAATATTTATATTTATTATTAATAAAGATTTATAAGTAAGTTTTAAATGTTTAATTGTTATTTTTTATTTAATTATCCGTTTACAGTTTAAAGGTACTAAAAGGTTTATAATTTTATTGTAGTTATACTATGAAGTTCTATTACCACTTTAAAATAAATATGACATTTTTGTTAGATATAATTTTCATTAGAAGTTTACAAATATTAATAATATATTAAAGAAAATCGTACGTAATTATTATGCGTTTATGTTTTCGTTAAATAATAAAATATAAGAAAACGTTCTAAATGAAGTTATAATTATAAACACATTATCGTAATATATATCCGTTACTAGGCGTTTTTATAATAATAATTTAATAATAAAATTAAAAGTAACTAAATTCTATGCTCGTTTGAAAATTAATAATAGTTTTAATTTTCCGTAGAGTTTATGGTATCGTATTTTAGTTTTATTATACAGGTTATATCTTCGTTAATTCTTTGTTATTATTGAATTTTTTTAATAAAGTATTATTTGCGTTATAATTACTTTATAGTTTTATAAACTTTATGATATTAATATAATTAATGTTTATATATTTTACATCTTAACCTTTTTAAATATTTCTTTTTATATTTAAGTTTTAAGTCTTTTTTTAATAACTAATTATTATATCTTTAAATTCTTTAATATAAGTTAGGTATTATCTTTTAAATTATTTTAACCTTTTATAATTTTATACGTCCCTTTTCCATTAAGTTAAAAAATTTTATGGAACTTTAAAGATTTTTTATTATATTTAATCGTTTATTAAAAACGGTTATTTTGCCGTTTTTAAACCTTTTTCTATAGATAATAATAAAATTAGATTTTAAAAAGTATTTAACGTAACGGAATTATCGTTTTGTTAATTTTCTAGTAATTGTAAACCGGGTAAGTTTTTTATAATTTATGTATATTTTTACCTAGTATAAGTTTTTTTAAGGTAATATTTAAATTTTTAAAACCCTAACTATAATTGAAACTTTTAATTTAAAGTAACGCATTTTAGTTTCATTTCTTTTAATTCCTAAAAATATACCATAATGGTTACGGTCGGGGTCCCGTAACATACCTCCAGTATATATGCAGCTGTACGTACCAGAATGATTGCCATAATTGCGATTATTCCGCTAATCTTTTATGCTCCGGCGTAACGGTATGGTGCTAGCCGTAACAGTAATAAGATATAAGTTGCTTTAATTATTTTTATATTTGATTTTACGTTTAACGCATAATATGAAGCACCAGTTTTTAGTTCCATAAGGCGATTAAGGTCGTATATAATTAGTCCCTAATTGCTGATAATTACGTTCTTAATTTTAAAAAGGTTTTTTAGGTTTTATTATCTATTAAAAATTAACATTATTTTAAATAAGTTAAATAAGAATATTACATTTTTATTAAGATTACGAATAAACTTCTTATAATAATTAACAAAGTTAAAAATGTTATAAACTTCGGTAATTATAATACATATCTTTTTCTTTAAATTATTATTAATTTTTTAATGTTTATTTTATTTTATCCTCAGATAACAACATCTCCGAGGTACGGTATTTGTTTACTTTTAAAATTCGGTTCTTTGGCGTTAGTTAAAAAATTAATGTTTTATTAGTTTTGAGAAACTTTATAAAGGTATTATATTTATTTTCTTTTTGATTTTAAAGAAATCCTAATGTTATCGAAGTAATATATAATAATGCTATCTAGGGACTTGCGTAATACATAGTTAACCATTATTTTAAACGTTATAAATATGTTAATAAGCCCGAAAAGTTTTATTAAATATTCGTATAATCCGTACTTAACTTTAAAAAATAATTTTAACTCATTTTCTACTTTCATACGAATTAAATTATATCCGTTTTCGTATGTTTAAAGTAATAAATTATTTGGTTTTATAAAGGCCGTTTTTTGATAATTAAGGGTAAAATATACGATCTTTAACCATAACATTATTTATTTATCCATAATCGATTACTCGCTTTAATTTCCTATTTTCTTAAAGTACCAAACTATAAAGTAACTTGTTAATAATTTGGAACGTTTTATATATCCTTTTCATTCTTTATTTTCGAGGTACTGCCGTAGTATTTATAATTCTTAATTATTTTAGTTATATGTAAAGTAAACGGTAATAATTTTGCTATTTTTCTAATTATTTTATAGTCCTATGTATTATATTTTAATAA
This sequence comes from Monosporascus sp. MG133, assembly GCA_004155925.1. NCBI lineage: Eukaryota > Fungi > Ascomycota > Sordariomycetes > Xylariales > Monosporascus > Monosporascus sp. MG133. The sequence goes on along the minus strand of QJNX01000045.1, from coordinate 173,972 downwards.
CTATATTTCGATCTGTTTATTAAATAATCTTTCATATTTATTATGTTATGGTAATACTTTACCTATTATTTCTGGCTTTTAGGGCTAATATTATAAATTTTCGTTTATTTCGTATAATCGGATTTTAATTATAGTAACAACGCGTCGTATATATTTATTTCGTTTCTCTTTTTCTATATATCGGACCGTATTAAATCATAAGGGCTTTGTCGTATTTTTATGCCTATATTTTCTATCATCGGTATTAGTAAGTAATAAAGTTTTCTTTCTAAATCGTTTTTGTTAATAAGAAATACAGCAAACCTTTTTTAGCTATTTTTTTAATTAGTTAAGGGATTATATCAATATAATTAATTTTTACCGCACATTATATTTGAATTGCTTCTTAAAATAATATCGAAATTAATAATTTATTTTTCTTTTTAAATATAAGTTTCGAAATAATTAATTCGCGGTTAATTTGTCCGTTATAAAAGGTAAATTTGGTCCCTTTTCTATTTTTAATTTCGGACGATTCGCTTTTATTCTTTTATACCAAGCTTAATTCGTTAATTATTTCCGATTTGATATAGGTCGGATCGGCTCCGTAGTTTATTATAACGGTATATTATTTTTTCCTACTTCGTATTTTGTTTATAATACAAAGAATGTTAATTCTTTTTACTGTTTTATATAAAGCTTTTTTAAATGGTATATATTAATTTCCTTTATATTTCTAAGCTTATAGCTTTTTTATTAATAGCCTTTATTTCTTATATTTAACTTTAACCTTTTAATACGCTTTTTCGTTCCTTTTTGGCAACTTTTTGGATTTTTTTTACTTATTTCTTCTGGCGTTGTAATTAAGTTTTAAGTTCAAGGAATTTCGCGAAAAAATGTTTTTGTCGGATATATTCCGATTTTTTTGGGTAATATTTTTGTTACTATTAGGCATCGTATTATGTTATTTTTTTTGTTCTTAAACCTTTCCTTATAAACTATATTTTTCGTTAGGGAATTTAGTAAACGATAACTTAAACCCTAACTTAGTAATAACTTTTTATGAGGTTATTATAATTATTTTTATGCTAATTTTCTTTTATATTTTATAATCGTATTAATAATAATGGTATATAAGAGTTTATTTGAGCTATTCTTTTCCTTTTAGTTAAATCTCATTTTGCCATAAGGGTATCGCTGATATTTTTATGGCTATAATATCTAATATCGACATTATTTGTAGTTTCTGATATTTTTCTTAATTTGGTTTTCGAAATCGAACCTTTAGTAATATATACCTGTAATTTACTGTTAGATATATTTTATCATTCTTAACATCGGGGGTCATAGGTCTTTATGTAATGGATAGCGTATAATGTCTTATATCGGTTAAACTTTTCTCGACATAAAATTTCGTTTACCTTTGGTTTTCTTTAATCCATTTATTTAATTTTTGTTATTTCCGTCGTTAGTACCTGTTCTGTTATATGCGAAATATTAATTTCCCGGCCTTAGTTTTCGTAGTGCTCGTATTTTTGTAGTTATTAGATAATTGTTAGTCCGGTTATAATGGTATTTTATTCTTTAATAACAGCCTAAAAGAGTGCCTTAATTTTTCGTAAACTTTTTCGTATTTTAAGTGTTAAGTTAAGGTTTTGTATTTTCTAATTATCCGAGAAATCACGATTCTATTATTCCTATTTCCTAGTTACCCTTTAGGTACCGGGGTTTAACCGTAACGTTATTTTCTAATTATCTTATATTAAGTTTTTATGTAACTTATTTTGCCAGAATTATAATACTTATCGCTTTTTGGATTTAATTAATTTTAAACAGTCTGGATTTGGGAGAAACTTATTCCTTTCCTTTTTATCCTCGTTTATGTTATTAATTATCCATTTCTACAGCATTTATAACAGATTTATTAAGCATAATAGAATATATAATTTTAATAATTTCGTTTTTAATACCGCCTTTTAAGTTTGTATAAAAATCATTAATTAAATCCCCGTTTTTTTCATTATACTTTAGCTATATAATTTATAGATATTATTATATAATTAATCATTAATTTTATTTTACTTTAAACTGAAATCGTTTTACCTTCCGGTTTTTTGTTAAATGTTTCCGAATTCATCTTTTAATTTTTGTTCGAAACCAATATAATATTCGAAACGTCTTTGGTAAATAATTATCAATTTAATTTTCCTTTTTTTCGGTAATTCCGTAAAGTAAGTTCGCATTAGTTTAAAGTATTCTTTTAAAATACCGCGATCATGAATTTTCTATCGGGTTTATTAATCCTTCCTTAAACCGGAAGTAAACGCGTATTTAAATAAGGCAATTTTAAATATTACATTTTTTATCGCAAGGTTCGGATGTTTCCAGTGTAAACTGAATTTCGTTAATTTAAAACTATTACATAACTTTAAATGAAGCTTTAAAATTTAAATAACTTCCTCAAGTTATTTAACCTTATCTTAATATTATTTCGGCGTGAGTTGTTTGGTATTTACTAATATTTTAACGGTATAATATATCACTTAAAGTTTAAAGGTATTATTAAATTAAACCTTATAAGGTATAACGGCTAATTAATGAAATAAATTGTTAAACTTAAATCTTACGGTTTATATTAATAATAATAATTTAGAAGGTTAAATAATAAACTAACTATATAATTATATTTAATAATAACAAATAATAAAAATTATTAAAGTAATTAAGTTATATTATATGCTAATATTCTTTAAACTATAAAAAAACGAACCCATATATGTCTTCTTAGTTCTTATGGTCGAACGTAATCGAATTAACCTTATTCAAATATTTATTACTTGGTCGAAAATAATCGAACGAAGCTCCTTCAATTACCGTTAGTTAGTTAATTCTAAGACTGCGACCGGGGCATGTCCTGTTACAATTCCGACCGTTTAAGGTATCCAAGGTTAGCTTGGCCATAATAATTACGTAAATATATTAAAAATTTAATTATTTATTGCCTCGACGACAGTCTTAATTGTTTAAATTCGGAAATGAAATATAAAAAATACGTTCATAAAGTTTTTTAAACATTGCAAAATAGTAGTTTCCTAATTAACGCCGAAAAAGGCGAATTTTACAGACCGTACTTAAAATACGTTATTACCTTCGGATATATTAAGATAAAACCCCCAAAAATAATAATAAATTAAAAATAAAAACCTACCGACGGCTCGTGATAACCCTAAAGCGGCTTCCGTAAGGTAGGAATGTGACTCATTGTCCAAGTAAGCATCCTCCCTGGGGGAAGCAGTGTATAAAGCTAAGCTATATCTCTAACACTGGGACTTATATTCGCATACTTGTCTAGTAACCGAAACCTTGGATTCCACAAACTTAGTATAAAATGACTTCCCCAATCGAACTCAAGGACATCCAGGGAGACATTGTGTAAGCAACCGATCATTAGCACGCATGGCATGGCGCGACTGACAGACGGACTAGACCCGGTTTCCCGAAGAAGGCAGAGTCGTTCTTCTTCTTCGAAATCAAGAACGTCGAAACATTCCGACGAGCACTCCATTTCCTGGTGCCGCTGATTGCCACGGGCGAGAGCGTCTCTTCTGAGAAAGAAACGATCCGGCAACAGAGGCAATCGAGCTCTGGTCTTCTACCCGTCGTCTTCCTCAATATTGCGTTTTCTGCCAAGGGGCTCAAGAAGGTCGGTGATGCCTTGGCGTTCTCCGCAGTCCGAAGTTGCTATATACTGACAAGAAATATTAGCTTGGATTCGACCCTGCCGAAGCCCAGGATGACGGGTTCACCAAAGGTCAATTTGCTGACGCAAAGGAACTCGGGGATGATTTAAAACAATCATCCAGTGACCCAGACTGGATCCCCGAGTTCCGGAAGGCCATCGACGGAGTGCTTCTCGTGGCTGGAGATGGGGAGCCCAGGGTCCACAGGCATCTGAGCGAGGCTCTTGCCCTTCTCGGTGGAATCGTCGAGAAAGTCCTCCACCTCGTTGGCCATGTCCGTCCCGGAAAGGAAGCCGGCCACGAGCAGTAAGTGCCCCCGTGCAACTATATTAACCATGTTACTGAAGAGGTATCAGTTTCGGATTCGAAGACGGACTCTCCAACCCTGTCGTCAAAGGCTTGGGCACCGACCTCTCTGGCCAGGGACCTGTCAATCAAGGGTAGCTAACCCCTTTCCAAGTTTGGCTCCAGATATCCAAACCACTGACTATAACAGTGTGATCTTTTGCGGTCGCGATGGCGACTCTGTCTCGGGCCGTCCTTCTTGGGCTCTTGACGGTAGCTTCCTAGCATTCCGGCTCTTGAAGCAGCTGGTGCCGGAGTTCGACCAGTGAGCCATGCCATTTCCATTCTCAAAAGTAAATCTCTAAACCAAATCCCATCGCCGCAGATTCCTTGCCCAAAACTCTCTCCAGGTCAGTGACCCCACAGTCAACGGCGCCGAGCTCCTCGGTGCACGCCTTACCGGCCGCTGGAAGTCAGGGGCCCCTCTCCCCATCACCCCGCTCCGCGACGATCCCGATCTGGCTAGGGATCCAAAGCGTAACAACAAGTTCGAGTTCGACCCTACCTCACAAGACGCATGTCCGTTCGCGGCTCACGTGCGCAAGATGAACCCTCGCGGCGACATTCCGCTGGAGGAGTCCATCAACCCGCACAGGGTACTGCGGCGCGGTATCCAGTACGGACCAGAGGTATCTGCGAAGGAAAGGGAGCACAACCGGACGGAGAGTGATAGGGGTCTATTGTTCGTCAGCTATCAGAGCAGCTTGAAGGACGGCTTCCAGTTCCTGCAGAAAAGTAAGTAGACCGCCCTGCGTTCCGCGAAACGCTTGCGCTTGCATAAAAGCTGACTGGTCGACACACAGGCTGGGCGAACCCGGCGACCTTCCCGCCCAACAAGACGCAGCAGCCGGGCCAGGATCCGCTCATCGGCCAGATCGTGGACCCGGACAAGCAAGGTGCCAGATCCATGACAGGCGCGAACCCGGGCGATACCGGCTCGACCCTGGACCTGGGTTTGCAGAAGTGGGTTGTCGCCAAGGGCGGTGAATACTTCTTCTCGCCATCTATTCCCGTGCTCCGGGATGTTTTCTCGGCTGGCTTTCCAACCCAGGGCAAGATCTGAGCCGTGGGCTCTGGGCTAGACATGCTTTGCTTGTACGCGTAAACCAGCTGCAGATATTTCACAGGGCAGAGGGATACTTGTTTTAGGTTGACCCAGTGGGTACATATTCGTCTGATTTGGAGTAATTATGTTTTCAAAGGGTTTTGACGCTAGGATTATCCTATAAAAGCTGCAGGTTAACCCACAGGCAACATTGCATGTTGCAACGCTCAGGTTTCTTCGATTTTGCTTATGAGATAATCCGTGTTATACATAAGGGAACATTCTTGGTGAAATCCTTCCTTCGTGTGCAACAGTGAGCAAGTAGCGTCAGAATCGGCACTCGCAGGCTCCGTTTGGGGGGGGACGTCGTTGTACAAGCCTCGCATTGCGGATAACCGTCTCAGGGGACGCCTATGGTATTTGGCTGAGGGGCCGTTGGCCACTCGATTGGCATCGCGGCTATGGATCGTGCCAGGATGAAAGACAGATGAAGGGCATACACCCGTGCGAGTAACAAGACGCGCGAAAAGATCAGTCAGATCCCACAACTCCTTTGCGAATATTACACCGGTATTTGTCTGAGCGAATGAGGAGCCAGACTGTGCATTATACGTGACATCTGATAATTATATATGCGCTTAGTATTATGGTATGTAAAGACCTCGTCGTCTCAGATGATATTTCGGAGAGAGGTGGTCGCAGAATAGGGGTCACTGCCTAGTCATCAAGCCCCAGGGAACTGTAGACGCCCCATAAGAACGTTGTTACGGGGCTCCTACAGTATATATAAAGCTTCCTAGATTACGAAGCTTTAAAGAAATTAAAGAAAATTAATAAGTTATAATTATAATTATAGCTGCATATAATTTTATTGCCAGGTAGCAGCGCTATAGCAGGTGGTGTCAGGTGTAAAGAGTTGGACCACTACAGAAATAGCAAAAGGGTTACTGCAGAAATAGCAAATCTCCTTTTTAATACCTGTTCCCTGGAAATTAGCGACCGGTATTCCCTTAGTCCGCTAAGCTCCACTGAACATTGTATCCGCGGGAACAATGTGATACGATTGGTCGTACTTATCGCCGATAAGTACTTAGGTATCTAACCTTAGCGCTGAGCCCCTTGGCGGCAAATGGCGCCGTTGTTGCCAAGTTTCGGCAGCGGACGCTAGGGTTTCGACCTTTTTGGTGGAGAAAACTTTACCTCCAACCTATGCGCGCGACAATCTCAATTCACCCGTGCAAATCGGGAAACTATCGTTTTACCTATGATGGCACTTTAAAACGCGAAAAGAGAAATGCCTCGATCCACAAAGAAGTCCAGGTATGGCTGCAGGTAATGCAAACAACGCCACAGGGAATGTGACGAAAGTCGCCCCACCTGCGTCGACTGTAGGATCCAGAACGAGCCATGTTCGTTCCGGGACAGTCTGGGAGTTCGGCCGGGATATCACAGTCCTGTCGCATCATCTTCGCCTGCCGATTCAGTGGTTAACATGTCGCCTGCGCAAAGCGAATCCGCTCAGAGGCATAGGCTGATCAACTCGCCTTCGTGTACCGTTCTTGAAGCCACATCGGTCTCAGCTCATGGTAGTGATGAATTAGATGCCACCGAAAGGCGTTGCGAGCGGTTGTTGATCGAAGCGCCTGGCCCTGACATGGCTAGACATGGCTTGATCACAAGCACTCGAATCCCTAGCACACCGCCTTCCACCAGAGAAAGGTTCACATTGGACCACGCGGATCTACTGCGTCATTTCCAGGCTGATATGGCCGAAAGTCTCCCAGCTGATGATGAAAACGCCCAATGGTTCTTTCAAACAGCAGTTCGACAAGCTATGGGACGGCCGTATCTCATGAATCAGCTTCTAGCTTTGTCAGCTGCGCATTAAAGTACGATACAAACTGAGGAGAAAGAGCTTTTCCTCGAGGGCGCAATCGCCTACAGACGTCAGCTTTGGCTGAATACAACAGCGCCCATCTTGACCCCTCAGGTCAAGACGGTTTAGGCAGCTTCCTCTTCTCGATTCTCCTTGCTCAGCTGGTACTCTTCGACACCTTTAGCGTTCGAGATGATTTGGCGACAATATTGGATCGATGGGTTGTCTGCTCAAATTTATGCAGCGGTGTTCGAACCATGGCCGGGCAGTCTTGGCACTCCGTCATGGGGCAACTTCGACAACAGCTTCCACAAGTTTCTGGGAAGACAGATAATCTACCTGATAGCGCATCCAATGCTGTTGCGTGTGACCGACTCGAAGGGCTTCTGCAAAGTGGCGATCTACGAGGACCAAGCTTAGCAGCTTGACTGAAAGTCGTCCATTTACTCCGCACCTCCTAGCTAGCCGATAATAATAATCCGGCGTATTTAAGCTATATTTCATAATACGTTAGTGTTTAAAAATACTAAATTGGTTTAAATAAAACTAATAAAATATTAATATTAAACTATAATAAAGTGAATCGTATAAATATATATGTATTTATAAGAAACGTTTCGTTATTAAGTTATTATGAAAACATTTTTAAAGAAGTAAATATATAAAACGGACCTCTTTTTCGCATAACCTGAACTTAGGCCCCAGTGGTTCGTTACGGATTTGGGGATTTGATTGGTTAATTTTTAGCGTTATGGAGTGGTACTTGAGTGACTTCGAAGAAAATGGAAAAACGAGCCAGGGAGGCCTGAGCTAGCTGAGGTAAGCTCTCTGAGGAACATAAGCGGTGCAGGGGAGCAAAGGAATAACCCTAAGAGACGAGCCGCTCTCCGTCTTGGCATGATCAATACGATACGACCTAACACGACACGTACGAGCAATAATCAGGTTGGAGATCGAGGCGCCTAGACATCCGCATATTGTTCCCAACTAGGCTCTCTCCATATGATACCGTATTGGCCAAGCGACGGATTCACAGAGAAAGTCTATAATACGATTATAGCTTCTGCGTCGGCGGCGAGCCATATGCGGTAGCCCGTGTGGCCTGCCCGTTAGTCGGCTTTAATTGGTTATAGCGTATAACGGAAGGGGACAAAATTGCAGGATCGCATGTCAGGCTTATAAATCAAAAATGAAACTTGTATGGAATTTAACAGACATGAGGCTGACTATCCGCTCCTTCTTCTCCTCCCACCTTTCGATTATCCGTGACTTGCTAAAACGCTAATAGCCTTTACCTTACGCACCGTAAAGCCTGACCCCTTCAAGTTTTGCTCTCCCTTGTCTCCATCGTTTAGTAAGCTTAATAACCATGGCCAAAATTGCTATCATCAACGGCAGTACCCGTAAACCTCAAGTGGGCAGCAGCGTCGCGAGCTGGGTCCACGACATCGTCAAGTCGGAAGCAACGTCCGAGGCGCAAGTCGAGCCCCTTGCCATCAGCGACTTCAACCTGCCCGTGTTCGACGAGCCCGTGACGCCGGCGGCGGTGTCGGACGCGAACCCGCTGCAGCAGGAGCACTCCAAGAAATGGAGCGCGGCCATCGCCTCCTTCCAGGGATACGTCTTCGTCATCCCCGAGTACAACGGCGGCATGGCGGGCAGCACCAAGAACGCTGTCGACTACCTCTACCACGAGCTAGCCGCAAAGCCCATCGCCATCATCAGCTACGGCGTCCAGGGTGGTACGCGCGCCAACGAGCAGATGAGCTGGAGTCTCGAGAACGTCCTGAAGATGAAGGTCGTCGACCCCAAGGTCACCCTGCCCTTCGCTCCCGCCGAGATCGGTGCCGCTGTGGGTGGTACTCTTGGCGAGCAGACTCAGAAGGGGTGGATTGATGCCGGCAAGAAGGACGAGATTCTTAAGGCCTTTGGTGAGGTCAAGGCCGGTCTGAACCAGCCGAAGGAGTAAGGCGGATCAGCGGTATCAAGGTGAACTGAAACCCATGCATGTGAGCGGACGTCATCGGGCCGACAATGTGCGTGGAGTGAGTGTCTGGTCCCTGGAGCACCTTAAAGACTCGGGTGCCTACTTTCAATCCGCTTTTATACCTATCCAATGCGGTATGACCGTGATACGAGTAGATAGATCTGCCTTTTTTATTGAGCACAAGATAGATGCAATTAGAGTCGAAGAACTTATGTCGTCCACCGTACTGGGCCATCGAGAATCGTGTCTATGCTTCGAAAAAGGCCCGTTCACGATACCATAACCGTAATTGTAACGCTTATTCCGAGGAGTTATCGTTAGTGCCTTGTTCAAAGAATAGCATTATCCGGCGACTATTGAGATCCACGTAGTCAAAAGACGATTCAGATCTATGATTAGAACAGGGTTGACTATCCGCGCAATGCTAAATAGATAAACGATTGGATGCGTAAACTGACTCACCTACTAGTAGACTTTCATGCCTGAGATTATATTGTTGCCTAGGCGTATCTCCAGAGAGATGTCATGGCACTTTAGAGCAATACCACTCGATGAGAACCGGAGAATGGCATGACAAATAATCTTCTCTTATCTCATCCAGCGGCCCACTTGGTCAGAGCACTCTGGGCAACCTCGACAGCATTCCAGACCCAGTGCGAGGGCTGCATCTTGACCACATCGGTATTCTGGTTGGCTTCCGAAGCCGCCTTCCTCTGCAAATCCCGCACCGCCTGCGCCTCGCGATCCTTGAGGTGCGGGTGTACCCTGGCCACCCGTGTCGCCGCCTGGATCTGCTCAACTCGTTCCTTGCGAGACGCCTCATATACCCGTAATGCCAGGGGGAGCTGTTCGCGGCTTCGGATCGTCGAGAGAATAGTGGCGATGGCAGCTGCGTCGCCGACAGCTTGGGCAACGTCTTGGCCGAGATACGGCCTCTTCGGGGTTAATATGCAGGTATACCGAGCCAGGATGATGGAGAACAGGTCAACTTACAGCATCGCATGACATGCGTTTCCAAGCAGGATAGTCGAGCCTTTGAACCAGACCGGCGACGGAGGATGGACAAGCATGCGGAAGTTGGGCACCTCGGCCTGGGCCAGATTGACCAGCTTGACCAGCGTCGGGTTTCAACCCTGATAGTCAGCAACGACGTCCTGCTTGTCCGCCACCAAGGTCCATGACTGCACAGCGTGTGCTTGACCGTCGTCGGGATGGATGAGTACCACGTTAAGAAGCTAGTGGTTTCGCACGGGGTGCGCGACTACGTGGCGAGAAGGTCCATCCCATCGCACCGCCCAGGGTCGTTGCACGAGCGCTAGGAGTTCCTCGTCCGACTCGAGCACGCTTCGGTCGAGTGTAAAGCGGTACGCCGCCTCGCCTGTCGGCTGCGCCCGTGAATCATCCGGGGGGCATATCCTGGGCTTCATCTTGGACTTTACTCCGCCGGCGGTGATGATCAAGTCAAAGCCTTCGATGCGCTCCCCGTCCGAGAGGACCACGGCACTAGTCTCCACATCCACGGCCGCCGCCGTAGCCCCGAAACGAATCTCGATTTTCTCTAGCTCTTGTGCCCGAGCCAGAAGCGCAAGTTACAGGTCACCGTGGTGGATGGCGTTTTGCTTGTCAACAGGATTTGCTACGGTCTGTGTGACCAGTTCTCCTGTATCCCACTTAGCGAGCTCGATTCCCTCCAGGGCAACGCAAACAGAGCCGTTATCCTATCGGAACACTCTCTCGGCTGTTTCACACTTGAATCGGAGACTTTTCGGCGCGGGGTTGCCAGTGGATTTGGAAATATACGTGCATTCGTACCCATTTTCGAATAGTCGGCGGCAGAGCGACTCCGGCTCCGACGTGAAGTAGCTGCTTGCTATTAGGACTGGCAAGATCTTAAGGGCAGAGAAAGAGAAACCTGCTTGAGAGGTAGCCTCTAGCACGGACACAGAGTGTCCCCGATTTGCCAGTGCGACGGCAGCTGAAAGTCCTCCGATGCCTTGAACCCGTGTGTCAGCGTCAGGCGCTCACGCAGTGCATTGTACCGCTGCACGTACCGGTTCTGGCAACATGTCAGTTCCAACTCATGTACCCCAAGACGCCCTGAGTCTTCAATGCCCGGGAAATTGACTTCTTGTACCTACAACAACAACTCGGACCTGTACGAAACTTGACTGTCCGTTGGTAGCCATCATCCAAATTCGTAGCTTCACAGAATCATCCAAACCCCTTGTGTATTGCAGATCTTGCGTAATGTAAAGTATGGTTAGTTTGGGCTATACGACCTGTAAAGGAAGGTAGCTGAGGTCATGTAAAGTTTGTTGACCTTGGCAATATTATATAGCGAGCACGTGATCGGGACTCGAGTCCCTAGGTGGCTAATGTCTACTTGAGTACCGAGGTCCTGTGCCTTCTAACGCATGAGCCAATGAGCCGGAGCACGGTATGATTCTTAGCTTGTCTAACCCAACCACCTCTTGCTATTTTTCATATCATGCTCAGTAATTACGGCGATCCTGTAGCCCGCCATACTGTCTTATTCCAGGGCTTCGAGTAATTCTCTCATTGCGCTTTGACTCGCACCCCTGATCTGTTATCACTTGCTTTCATGCTTCGCGCTTGATTAATGTTACCTGGAGTAGGGTTAGGTCAAACTGATTGTGATCCTAGAACTGAAGGAAAATATGCCAAAGCCCACATCCCCAGTTCCACAACAGAATCTGAAATATGAAGCAGAGTGCCATGGCTGCTAACGGGAAAAGGGATGGTTTTCGAGTGATCATTGTTGGAGGGTCAGTCGCCGGGCTGACCGCGCCCTGAGCCTTGAGCGCGCCGGGATCGACTACCTCGTACTTGAGGCTCGAGACCAAATCAGTCCTCAGGTGGGCGCTTCCATCGGCATCTTCTCCAACGGAGCGCGCCTTGTCGATCAGCTAGGCATCAATGACAGCATCGAACAGCATGCTGACCCGCCGATTTGGCACGATATACTTACGGGAGGGGCGACGCTGGTGCAGAAGATTGACTCCCTCCGACTTATGCAGATACGGTACGCCAATTCCCGAACCTCCCTTCGCATGACACGGCTCTCCGCTAAGCGCAGTCTGACGGTTCATAGCACAGGTTACCAAGTGGCATTTCTCGAGAGAAGGCAAGGTCCTTCAGTTACTATACGACCACTTCTCAAACCGAAGCAAGATTCTTACTGGCAAGAGGGTCGTCGGTGTAGATCATCTCAACCATGGCGTGCGAGTACATTGCGACGATGGCTCCGACTTAGGCTTTGCAATAGGTACCTACGGGTACCCATCCACCCACCCACGACCGTGGGTGGGTACCTGTCAGATATAGGGGACATCAGTTGTGTTATATTATATATCTAGTTGCAGGTGCTCTAAAACGCGCACTGCACTTTAATGTCATCTAGCCACGGAACATATATGTTCCGATCAAAGGGAAATTCTTCGTATATGGGGTGCTAGCGCACCCCCCTGCTAGCTGACACACCCCCTCAACGCTTTAAAGCAATTACGGCGTTAATCGTCACCCTTTACCGCTTTCTAAAGCCATAATTATCCATTTTACCTCCCTTCCGGTAATTAAATCTTCCTAATTAATTAATTCTTTATTTAAAATAACTTTTAAAATTTTCTTCCGTTAATTTAAAGTTTTTATAATATTTATTAATTTTAATTACTTTTTAAAATACTTAAAAACTTTTCGTAATAAAATTTTAATTAATTTATTAATTAATATATTATTTATAAACGTATAATTTATTTTAATTAAATTCTTTTTTATTACCTTTCGTAATTAATAATTATATATATTTACGTACCGTAATTTTATTTATAAAAATACGATATCGGCGTTAATAAACCGTATAATTTATTAATTATCGTATTATATATTTAATAATTCCGTATTTAAAATAATTTTTAATTTTTTAATTAATCGAAAATTAAATAAAAGTTTTTTAATAATTTACATAAAAAATAATAATTTCGTTTCGGTTATAAAAATAATTATTATATTTTATTTATTCGTTTATTATTTTATTATTTTTCCGAATAACTTTATAACGTAAATTTAAAAACTTTTTCGATCGATCGTATTATTTGTAAAAAAAACGTTACTTTAAGTATTTATTAAATTTTTATTACCAAATTATAACGCAAATATTTTAATCCTGATTAAATATAATATAATTCGATCGGTAATTATATAATATACGTTATTAAGGTTTATATTAAATCGTATAAATCGAAATATTACGAAAAATATATCGGGTCGTATATTAATTATAACGTATAAAATAAAACCGATTTTTTTTTAATATTTATTAATAAAACCTAAATAAACGAAATTAAAATTCGGTAATAATTTAACGTTAATTATTAACGTTTTTAAAAAATTATTTAAACTTTTTTTAAAAATTAAATTAATTAATTTATTTATAAAGTCGGATTAAAATAATTAAATTTTTTTATTAAATTTATTTTTAATTATTTCGATTCCGAAAAATTATTATAAATTTTTATTTTTTATAAGGATATACCGTTTTTATATTTATTAAATTAATTAATTAACAAAATTTTAATATTTTTTATTATACGTAATAATAATATCGTCGACGTAAAAAAATAAAAATATTTTTTAACGAATAAAATAATATAATTCGTAAAAAATAAGGTTAAATTTTAAATCCTTAAGCGTACCGGTAAAATCCTTTTACTAAAATAAAAAAAAATTCTTTTAATCCGTATAATATCTTTTTAATTAAAAAAATTTTATTACGTTATAAATATTTTAAAAATATTTTTATATATACGTTATAAAATAAATTCGCGTTAACGAAAACGTTTATAACGTTATATTACTTAAATTTTAAGTCGAATTTAGCCGTTATAACGATTAAAGTTCGAAATAACCTTTTAGTTAACACAAATACGTATATATTTTTATAAATATTTTTAAATTATTAATTATTTCGTACGATAAAACGGATTTTATATTTTTAAAATTAGCCATATTTATCGAACTTATAAACGTATACTTATATATATTTTAGGACTTATTACCTTTTAACAAAAAATTAATTAATAACCTTTTAAAATTTTATTTTTTTATAACTTTATAAATAAACCTTTTTGGCTTTATAAAATAATTTCCTTAACGGATATATATTTAACTTTTTATAATTTCGTAACGGTAACGGTATATCTCGCTTATATATCCAACCTAACGGCTTAAATAATATTTTTATTTTTAATATATTAAAACTTTTCCGATTAAAATAATACGTATTTCGGATCTTTATTCGCCTTAAATTTCCGTAATTTACCGGCCGGTTATCGATCGTCCTTATAAAATAAGTTAACCGTTTTATATTAAAGGTAATTTCTTATACCTTATAATCGTTTTAAATAATATTATTTCGGTACGAAATATACGGAAAATTTACGTTTTTAATCCGTAAAATATTTTCATTTTTTACCGTTATATTAAATTAAATAATTTAATAAGAATTTAAAATTACCTTTATTCCTTCCGTCGGCGTAATAATCGTAATAATTATTAAAATAAATGCTAACGGTAATAATAATTTAAGGAACGAAAATAATTCGAATATAACGGTCGTATAAAAGTAATTAATTCCATACGAACAAACTTATTTTTTACCATCCCGTACGTCTTTTTGGACGTTTATATTACTTTAAAATTATTCCTTTTATTTAACCGGTAACTAAATTATTTTGCTTAAATTTTTATTTTTTTTTTATATATATATAAAATAACCGTTAACTTAATTAAATATTTTTACTTATCGGAATAATTACCGTAATTTTTTTTTTATAATATATAAAAAGTTATTTTTTAAATTTTTAATATTACTTAAAAAAATAGCTTTTTCGTTAAATTATACGTTCCGAATGGCAATAATTTTGTTAATTAATAAATTCCAAATTTCGTAAATATTCGTAAATCGGTAGCCGACGAAATAACTAATTTATATTTTAAAATTTAACTTTTAAAATTTTTTTTTTTTTTATAATAGTAATTATTATAACGTAAACTATATAGCTATATATTTATAGGTAAATTTATTAAGGTTTCCGATTAAATACTATAACGCCATTTTTATACGTTAAATAAATATAATAAACTTCGTATAAATTTTGCTAAAAAAAAACGTATTTAGGTATACGGTTATATAAATATATTATAGCTTTAAAAATATATACGATTAAAAACGAAAATAACTTAACGTTATTTCGTATCGTAATTATTTTTTCCTTAATTATACCTTTTAAGCATTTTATACCCCCGTTTTAAGTCTGGATATACGGTATTAAAAGCTTAAATTTAATATTAAAAAAAATAATTAAAATATATTCCGAAATTAATAATTTTTCAAGATTTCGTTATTATATTCGATTATTTATAAAAATATTTTATCTTAATTTTTTAAGGTTCCTAAAAAATATTAAAACGTTATAATTAATATATCTTACTTTCGATTTTTAAGGTAAATATCTTAAATAAAGCTTAAATATTTATCGGTAACAAATATAACGTATTTATATTTTTTAAGGTTTTTTTCGAAATTTATATAATCGATAACGATTCGTTATTTTAATCGGAATATTTTTTTTTTAAGTTCGTAACGTATTTACCTTTTAATTTTCGCTTTATTATATATTTGGTATTCGATTATTATAAAACCTTTTAAGCGGATTCCCTTAATATAAAATTATAATTAAACGATTATTTCGGGCCTTAAATATTTTAATTTTAAGTATTATAACGTACCGTTACCGGTTTGCAGTAATTTCGTTATATATAAGTTAACGTTTCGTTTATAGGTAATTAAAGTTGCATAAAGTATTATTACGTTAATATTTTCGATAACGAATTAATTAAACTTATTTATTAATATAATAACTACTTAATTAAATTTATTTCGAATAAAATTATTATTTTTCCGGTTATTTTATTAATATCCTTTTTTCCGAAGTTGTCGGAATAATATTAGGTTATATATAAAATTTTTATAATAAGTAACGTCGTATAAACGTAACGTTTTCGGACTTATATAATTTTAAAATAATACGTTTATTTTTCCGTATCCTTTAATTAGGACGAAATTTTTTCTTACGTATATTCCGTTATTTTATACGGTTAATTTAAAATTTAAGAACTTATTAATAAGGTTAAAAATATATATCGTAAACCTTAAATCCAAAATAAATAAATTCCTTAAGGAATAAAACGAGGTGCTTATAACGTTACGTTAATTAATAATTAAAAAATATGTTAAAATTTATTTTATTTCCTTTAAAAATTAATTGGTTTTTTGTATAATTAATTTTTTTATACCTTTTAATAAGTAATTAACCTTTTTTTTTAAGGATTAATTAAAATTAAGTCGTTAATAAATTAATTTTATTATTTCGTTATTAAAACGGAAATTAATTAAAGTTTTATTAAAAAATATATAAAAGTATTAAGGTAATATATAATAAAGATTTAAGTATATTTTATAATACGTACCTTAAATATTTAATTTTTTACGTTTTTGCTTATTAATATTTCGGTTTATATTAAAACTTTTACGATTATTTCGTTTCGGCCTTCGTTTAAAGGTTTTTTTTTACGGTTAGTAATTAATCGGTTTATTTTTTTTTTAATTAAGGTTATTTTAATTAATAAGGTCCGCGGAAGTTCCGTAAAACGTTAAAAACGTTATTTTAATATTTTATAATATAAATAAAGAATAAGTTATAACTTAATAATTTAAAAAGTTAACCGTTACTTTTTAATAATTAATTGTTTTATTATTAATCTTTTTTTTATTTATTATCTGGAAGGTTATTATTTAAGTTTCCGCGATGGGAGCCAAAATTATATATAAGTCGTTAATTTATATGATCGCCGTTTTCGTTTTTGGAATATTATATTATTATTTTTAAGTTATTATTTTTTATTATTTTATAATCCATTCGTTTAATTTTTTTGATAATTTCGAAATTTATTTTAATTGTTTACGGTATTTCCGTTAAGTATTAATTATAAGTTTGTTATCGTATACTTTGCCGGATTTAATTAGTTTAACGTATTATTTTCGTAAGTTTTTTCTTAAAAAAAAACTTATTTTTTTAATTGCTGAAAATATAGATTTTAAAATTTATTTCGTAAAATTGTTAATATTTTTACGGAAATTTTCGTATTTCCGGTTTTTATAAATATATGCCGTAAAGTTTTAAGTATAAGTTTATTTACTTTCGGTCGTTATCTTAAGGATATTTATCGGGCGGCCCGTTCGATTGGCCTTTTCGACGTATATAGTTTCGGAGGATTATTTAATCGATTACGTTATTTACGTCGTTTGGTAAAATTATTTTTTCGGGTAAGCGGTTATATCGGGTTTTATAGGTTTAATAGGCTATAAAATATCTTAATTAGGATCGATATAATCCCAAATATTAAGCGTATACGTTTTAGATTAAAATTCGCCTTTAAAGCGATCTTAATCCTTAGGTCCCTTATAAATAACTGAGGACGTCGACGGTACGGTTGCCATTATTATTATTTATGTATATAAGGATAATTGCTACTAATATACAGCCTATATCGTTTTAATAACAGCTGATCAATTGATATATATGCGAATTAAGCGAATAAGACTTTTAATTGTCAGATATAAGGGACATTAGTTATGTTATATTATATGTCTAGTTGCAGGTGCTTTAAAACGCGCACTGCACTTTAATGTTATCTAGCCACGGAACATATATGTTCCGATCAGAGGGAAATTCTTCGTATATGGGGTGCTAGCGCACCCCCCTGCTAGCTGACAGTACCCGTGGGTGGTCTCAGCATTTCGAAAAAATACCTACCTACGGGTACCTACGAATACGTCTACTTATAGGTACTTACGGGTAAAAATTATAATATAACGAATTAAGATATATTTTCCTTTTAATAATAATATTATTATTAAAGGCGTATTAATTTACGTGCTTATCGCCTTATAATATAAACTAAATAATAATTATTACGAATTTTAAAAAATTTAATAAATTAAAAATTATTTATTTTTTAATAATAGTATTATTATTAAAGGCATATTAATTTACGTACTTATTACCTTATAATACGAATAAAAAAATTATTACGAATTTTAAATTATTTAATCCATTATATTTTATAGGTTAAGTAATTTTATGGTAAACAAAAAATAATTTATAAAAGCTTTAAGGATAATAAAAAAAACTTTTATGATATATATTAATATTACCGTTAAATTTTTTTTTTAAAAAGCCGAATAAAGAACGGCCTTTTCGATTTATTACGTTATCGCATTATTTTAAAGTTAAACCGGGCCGGAAAAATAAAAAGGTTAAAATTTAAGAAGGTTACGGATATTATAATTTTAAAAAATTACTTTTTTTAATATTCCGGTAACCGTAAGTTAAAAAAACGGAACGTTTTTAAAAAAAAAATAATTAAAACGACGAAGTTTATATTTAAAATTAAAACGAAATAAAAAATTAATACGGAATTAATACGGGAATTAATATATGGAAATATATAATTTACCGAAATTTGTACGATTTAAAACGTAATTTAAATTTATCCGTAATCCGGGGAAAAGTTTTTAATTAAGTTCCTATATTTAAAGGTTAAAACTTAATAATATTAATTAAAAAAAAATTTTCGTTATCCGTTATTTAAAGGTTAATATTAATTAAATTATAAAAGTTATAAAAAATTAAAATAGCTTAAAACTTATTTAATTTTTCGTTATAAATAAAGTTAAAAATATTTAACTTAATTTTAGGGATTAAATTATTATTACGTAATTTAAAAAATTTTTATCTGGTTTTATAATATAAAATTTATAAAAGTTTTTGAAAAAGTTTGATTTAATAAATATAAACGTAATATAGTTAATATTATAAGATTAATTAATAAAAAATATGTATTAATTTACGTATTTATCGGTTTATCGTTTAACGTTATTTAACGAAAACTTTATAATTTTTATGCTTTAATAAAGGCGTTTTTTGTTCGGTATATTTTAAGATAACGTTAATAATTATGCGAATAAAATATTTGGTATATAACGGCGGTAAGTTAAAATATAAGTTAACCTTTAGTTTATGATTAAATAATTAAAAAAAACCAGTTAATATATAATGTATAAGTTATTAAAAAAAATTATTTTTTTAATATTAAATAATATAATATCGAATTTATCCGAATTAAGTATTAATAATTCGGGGAATTTTTCGGCTATAAGATATATTACGTTATTAATTATTAAGGTTAATTTATTTTCGAATTTTTGGAAATATAAATAATAACGGATTACGTTATTTTATTATAATAAGGTAATTTGTTCGTTTTCGTTTAGTTCGTTTTCCGGAATAATTTTTCATTTTATGAAAACGGATATTTATAAAAAATTATTATTTAAATTAAAAAGTTCGTAAGATAATTAATTCGTAACGCCGGTAGCCGGTTTAATTATATTAAAACGCGATTTAAGTTTAATATTAAATTAAGTTACCAGTTACTTAAGATATTTATTTTATAAGTAATTAGAAATAATTATTACGGAAATTAATACGTTATAAATATAAAATATATAATAAATTATTAACGGTATCAGTAATATCCCGGTAGGTTTAATTTTGGATAATTAGGTCCGGTTCGGGATACCTTTTATCCCAAGCCGCCTTATCGTACCGAATTTTAGCCCGTAATATTTACTGGATATTTTTTATTATTTTTTTATTAAAATTTTCGCGAAAAAATTTTTGGTTTCGTTTTTGCGTTTTTATAATATATTTATTATTTAAAAGCGCGTCGTTAATTTTATAACGTTTATAAAAAGGTTTACCGTCGTTTTTCCGGTAAACGATATTATATTAAATATATTAAATATATCGATTAATATAGGGATTTATACGGCTTTATTAAAAATATAATATATTTATACTTATATTCGATAAGCGCGACGTAAGGTTAAATCTTTTTAAATGTTAATATTATCTTAAATTAATTATAAGCATTAAAATATATATGGCATAATCAATACGATAAAAAATAAAAAGAAATAAAATATATATTTCGTAATTTAATCGAAATAAATAAAATTATCGAAATTTTTAATCTGCCTTAGAATTTATTTTATATTAATTATTACTATTAAAATTTATATCGTTTAATTAATACGATAATAAATACGAAAAAAATAAGTAAATATTTTAAAATTTTATGAAAATATATTAAAAACGAAAGTTAGTTTAGTTAATAAGATAAAAAAAAGTAATAAGTAAATGTATATATAATTACAAAAAGAAATAACGGTTAAATTTCGGATAATTTCTTTAAAAAATATTTGATATTATATTAATTAATATTAAGGGAAAAAGTTTAAACTTATATACGTATAAATCTTTTTAATAAAATTAAAATTTTTCGGATAAATAATATTTTTTTTTGCATAAATTGTATATATGTTATTATTTATAAATAACGTAATTAATTTATTTTTTACCGTTTTTTATAAAGCTTTTAATGCGGATTATTAAATTTTATAATGGCTTTGTCGTTAATTTTGTAAAATGTTTTGTATTATAAACTTAAAACGGGATTTTGGTATTAACGGGTCGAAAAATTTTTAAAATTTTTTGATTTTTTATATTACGATAATTTCGTAAATTAGTTTCGTATTAATTAACGTATTAATTAAGAAAATATTGCTTATAATCCGGTTTAAAGCGGTTCCGTAAAATCTTTTTTATAACCTTTATTTTTTGTAATTAATAATTTCGTATATTTTATTTAATTTACCTTTGCTTAAAATTAAAAATGGTCGGTAATTGTTTCCGGGATGATTTTATGCCGGGATTGGTATATCGTAAAATTAATTTTTTAGTAATTTTTACTGTTCGGATTTTTAAAGTAAAAGTTTCGTTATTAGGATTAGAATTAATATTAAAAATATCGGATTAATTTGTAAAAAAGTTTAATTATATATTAATACGGTAATTTGGCGTTTTTTTATAATATCGCCTAATAAGTAATTTAGTAAAAGTATAACTTTTTTTAAAAAGGAAGGTATTATGGTTATATAAATTTTTAAAAAGTTAAAAAGTAAATAAAATAGATATTAATTTAATATTTAATTAAAATTTTCAAAAAAAAAAATATTTTAAATATGGGTCGGATTATTAATAATCTATTTGTAAACGGCTTTATATTATTAAACGTACTTACTTTATTTTAGCCCTTATTTTTATGTGCCCGTCCGTATTAATTTTTAATTTTTAGCGTAATAATTATATAGGGTTATTTTTAGTAATTAAATTTATAATATATTTTTTAAATATTATTTTAATTAATACGATAATATAACGTCGTTTTTTATAATTATTAATAAAAAAAATTTCGGGTTAAGCCCGACTTAAAAAGAAAATTTCGAAATAAAGGGCCAGTTACGGTTAATAGGTACTGTTTTATATAACGAAAACGAAAATAAAAACGAACGTAAAGGTGAACTTAAATTTTTTTATATAACCGAACGTCGAAAATTAACTTGAAAATAATTATATATTTAGCGAAATAAATTATTAGGGGATAAGTAACGGCAAATCAGAAAACGAAGATTCCGACGAATCGGATGCCGAATTAAGCGATAAAAACGGTAAAAAAAATTAAATTATTAACTTAATAACGGGTAAATTTACGGCCGCATAATAACGGACGAAGCGGAAACG
Source organism: Monosporascus sp. MG133 (assembly GCA_004155925.1). Lineage (NCBI taxonomy): Eukaryota > Fungi > Ascomycota > Sordariomycetes > Xylariales > Monosporascus > Monosporascus sp. MG133. The sequence continues at coordinate 152,215 of QJNX01000045.1, read as the reverse complement.
AATTATTTATTTAATTCGGCATTTTAATATGTTACATTTATAGGACGGAGGACGCCGAAAAATTTAAGGAATAATTTATACGGCAGCCTTGGTTTTAAGAAAAAGTTACGTTCGAAAATGACGTAAACGAAACGCTTTTTAATAAAATTTTCGTTTTTAATCGAAAATCTAAGTATTAAAAGGGTTAGTTTTAAGGCGCGGCGTTAGATACGGGTTAATTAATAATAATTTACGAATTTTATTACGAAACCTGGATATATCCGAAATTAAGCAGAAATAATAATAATATTATTATTTTAAAAAATTATATAAACAGTAAATTATACGAAAAAAGAATAAAGATTCGAATTTAAAAAGTATAAGCCGTTATAAGTTTTATTATAAGTAAAAATTTTTGGTACGTATTAATTATCGTATTAATTCTTATATTAATTATATGTAATAATATCCGTTTTACGATACCGGAATTTTATCCGAAAATGATCGTTTTTTGGTTAAAATATAAATTAATATATATATATATTTTTCCATTTTGTTCAAAATTCATATTTTATTAATTAGATAAAGTATATATACGTTTCGTATAATTTCCCAAATTTCCGTACGCTTAAAAATAAGTACGAAAAATACGCGGAAAAGATTATACGCTTGGAATTATAAAATATACCGCCCGAATTTTACGTTTCGGTAATTATAAATATTTGGACTTTTTTAAGTTTAACATAAGCTTTTTGAAACGTATACGTTTATTTTATCGATAAAAACTGGTTATTTAAAAACGTTCTAATTAATATTAACTTATACGAAAATAAAAAAAGAAAATTAAATACCGAAAAGTTATATAATACGTTAAAAAAATACGGGCTTTATATAAAAATCCAAATTATTATAACGGATAACGGAACGAACTTCGGCATAAAACATTTTAGGAGATGCATAAAAAAATGGATAAAAAAAGAAGTGAAAAAAAAGGACGAACTATTTCCATTATTTTTCGTATTTTTTATAAAATATTTATAAACGTATTTTTAAACGATTAAAAATTATAAATGGTATAAAGTTAAAAATTTAAGTAGGCTTAAAAATAAAAAAGGACGAAAAAAGGAAAACGAAAATTAAATAAATTAAATTTAATACGGTTAACCGTATCGTAAACGGGATATATTACCGTATTATTTTATTAATAACGTCGTATTAATTTCCGTATTAATTTTTTAAGTTATTATAAATTCAATTATTCGTTATATATTTTAATTTTAATATAAAACGTTAATAACGGTTTAAATACGTATAAATACGTTTAAAAAAAATATTCTTAATATCCAAAAATTATTGCAAATTATTTAAAACGTAAAATATCGTTAAAGTTCAGTAATATATATATTCGTCCGGGCTTATCGGTTAAGATTTATAATCGAAAAATATATATACCGCGAGAAAATAAATAGCTTCGAAATTACGGAAATTATTTAAAATATTATCGACTATTTAATCGATATTTATAAACCGTTTTTTTTATTAACGGACGTTTTTAATTTTTCGAAAAAAACGAATTATAACCCTATTTTTGCTAGGTATAAATTTATAAAAAAGCATCTTCGTAAATACGAAACCTATCTGGATAATCGAATTTTTGCTGGTACCCCCCAGTTTTACCTTCCAAAATTACTTTAAGCTATTAAAGATTATTTGGAATTTTACCAGTATTATATCGATAAAAGTTTTAAAAATAATGAATATTACCTTATTTTCGTAATATTTTTATATTTTTTATCGGATTCGAAAACCGAAATTTATTTCGAAGGCTGGAAATTATTTTTGGGCCAATCGTTCATAAATAACTTTTTTCGTAATAAAATTATTCGTTATTTTAAAAATACTTATAAATTTTATTACGAAAATATAAAAACGATATAACGAAATTATTTAATAAACGGTATATTAATCGAAATTTATCGGAAATTATAACCGAAAATATCCAAACTTTTTAAAAAATATTCGTAAATTTATTCCGCGTTTTTTATGTGCTTATATTTATTTTTAAATTATAAGGTACCCTTTTAAACGGATTAATTTTTAACGGCGGTTGGTTTTAAGAAAAAATCGTCGATTATTATCTGAAAATACGTAAGTTATATTAGCTTTAATATAAATTAATACGTTAATTAATACGTAAGTTTAGCCTTAAATTAAATTATATTTGGGTTTTAACGTAATTTTAAAAAATATTTCCTTAAGTTAACCGTATTCGTTCGTAATTATTTTTATATTTAGGCCGTTACCGTATTAATAAAACGTACGTAAAATTAGATTAAGTTAATTTATTTATATAACCGTTCCGAAATATAATATCTTATATTTCGAATTAACTTTTTTATTATATCTTATTTACGAAATAAATTAAAAGATTTATAGCTTAATATTTGGTACGATTTTACGGAGGACGATAAACGTATATAACTTATAAAACATCGATAAAAAGAAATTTAAAAGGTTTTTTATACGGATTTTTCGGAAAAATAGGGTTTAAGCGTTATTTTTTTTATTTTTATTATTAACGAAATTAACGATTCCTAGCTTATTTCCTAACCAGCCGTATTTCGAATCGATAATAGGATAATGCCGGCTGTAGCTGGTTTTTTATTAAGGTAGTAAATTTATAATAAGATTACCGTAATTGGGGAACCTAACCTACCGTTAGGCTTAATTAATTTAAATGTTAAAAGGTAAACGATGGGGAAAAATGTTATTATTAAATTAAGAAGAAAGCGGAAAAGAAAAGTTTATAATAGTTTTGAAGGGTTAATATAAGCTAGCCGGAAACGTGTATTAATAAGAAATAGGCGTATTGTTAATTAATTTGTATATATTTAATAATAAAAAAAGTAAATTTTATTTAATAGTTTTTATTATTAATTTTTAATATTTACGTACGTAGATTTATATTAATAAATTTTTAAAATATAATAATACGTATTTTATATTATATAAAAAAGTATATTTATAATAATATTTTTAAAATGTTATATAAATATTTATTTTAAATTTTTTTTTAAATTAAAATAGGTTTATTAAATTATTATAACTTGAAACCTTTAAGAAAAGCGCGTCCATTTAGTTACCGTTATAGTTTTACCTAATTTGCTAATTATATATATAATATATTGCAAAATTTTCCGTAATCGTATTTTTTCGTAATTACGTGCTTTTAATTAATTTTAATTGGTTAATTTCGGATTTTATATTATTTTCCGGATGCGATAAATAATGGTATAATTATGATACGTACAAAGATTCGTAAATTAATATTTATATTAATTTATGTACTAATCCGTATATTAATCCAGGTATTAATTCGTATATTAATTTTTATATTAATCCGTTAATTTAAAAGTACCGTATAAATTTTTAACCGTTAAAGGTATCGAAGGTAGATATCCGGCCAAGATTAAAGGTAAGGTTAAAAATAAAGTTAAAGCGAAAGTTAAAAATTTTTTTACGGATATAACCGGCCAAATTAAAAAGTTTAAACGATTTAGGCCTGGTAATAAGTATTTAACGTTTTAATAATTAATTTTTATTAATTTTATTTTAATTATTACATTCCGGAAAATTAAGCGTTATTAAAAATTTACCGAAATTTTTATTATAAAGGCCCCGTTTTAATGTTTCGTACGTAAAATTACTTACGATTTAGGTTATACGGATTTTAAATTTTAACGATTAACTTTTAACGTTTTTTAAAAAATAATTAAAGTTATTTTCGTTACGTTTTTTATCGGTACGTTTTTTTTTTGATACGTATATTAATTTACGTATTAATCATTTATAGCTGTTAATTTATGTTATATTTATAGTAAACGGGTTATTTTGATGGTAAAGATATGGAATTAGTTTATAACGTAACCGGAATTATAAAACTGGTAAATTTGTTTAGTTTTTTCGGGGACGGTAGTAAAATTTGCAGATTATATTACGAAAATTAAGTTTTATTTTTTAAAAATTATAATTAAGTCCAAAATAAGGTATAAGAAATAATACGAAAAATTTAATTGGAAAAAGTTCGAAATTAGTAGGATTAGTAATGGTATAAAAAACGAATTAATAAACTAGCTTACCGTATTTAATAATAAAACGTTATTATTGACGAATAAAAATTTATTAATAAAAAATTAGATACCTTATTTAAATTTATTAATTTTTTTAATAATAATATTAATTCGGAATTATTTAAATATCCGGACTTTAATTTTTTACGTATTAATTTTGGTTCCGTATTTATTAACCCTGGTTCCGTATTTATCGATCCTGGTTCCGTACTTATTAATCCTGGTTCCATATTTATTAACCTTTTATTTTTATTAAATATTATTAAGTAACAGGTTTAGGATACATAGTTTGCTTAAAGTTAATAAAAGAATCAGTAATTTTTTTAATATAAAAAAGACGAACAGTATTTTAAAAAGTTCGATTCGGAAAAAAAAAAGGATTTAAAAGAATAGTTAATAAAAAATCTGAATTAAAACCTTTATAATTAGGATAAGTACGCGGATTAATACGCGGATTAATACGTTAATTAATATAGTATTATATAAGCGGTTAGTTTTTATACGTATAATAATTAAGCGTTTTAATTTAGGAATTAATATTTAAAAAAGTATTTTATTAGATATAAATTTAGATTAATAAATTTTTTAATTTTTGTAAGGTTTAATTTAAATTGTATTTATATAATAAACGTTTAAGTTTTAAATAGGTACCCGTAAATGGTTACCTATTTGGTATTTTGGGTACCCATGGATGGGTAGTCCATGGGTAATTTTATTTTACCTACGGACCCTTGTTAACCACCCATGAAAATTTTTACCCACCCACGGCTACCCGCGGGTGAAAATTTTAGCGTGGGTGGGTGGGTAGTGCAAAGCCTACTCCGACTTCACGGGAGGCATAGTTGCCGGTTCGGACGTCGTACATAGCCAAATTCTATATTCACATGGCCACAGTGGGTATATGAGTCGACAGCATGACAGAACCACGCTAGACATGCATCGAACGCCATTGTGGAGGGTGCATTAGCATTGAGGAGCCTGAATTGTGTGATTGGCGACAGTGTTGCTGACGGTTGAGTAGAGTTACCTAGCTGTAAGATATTATGGTACTGTTGTTTCGAATCAAAGTGTCGGGTCTCCACTTAGCTTCTGAATCACACACTTTTTTTACAACACAACCGCGAATTTTGAATATATCGGACTTTAAAGCGATATATCTTAACAACTAAAGGGCTGTTAAAATGCAGCTATATATTATTATGTAGCCCTCGGCGAAGGCTACATTTTGATACCGTATATACCTTTATAACTGCTGTATTCGAAAAGAAACAGGTTTCTGAATAATATTTTTTCATCTAGGCTATATATATACTTTAATAACTTAACCAATATAATGGTCATAAAGGTGCATCCGGTATGGTTATGTAGCCCTCGACGAAGGCTACATAATGATATATAGCTGTACTTTAACAGCTTTTTTGTTGTTAAGATATACTGCTTTAAAGCCGAAATATCCAAAACTGATAACTTGGACTACTTCGAAGTTGTTTGTTGTACGTAATAGTAATTGGAAACGCCCTTACCAAAAACGGCTTAATGCGGCCTTGGCCGAAAGTAATCCCGCACTAAACCTTTTTCATACAATTTCCCCGCCGTTAGCCAACCCCTCATTAAGCCTTTTTTGGTAAGGGCGTTTCCAATTACTATTACGTACAACAAACAACTTCAAAGTCGTCTAAGTTATCAGTTTTGGATATTTCGGGCTTCAAAGCAATATATCTTAACAACTAGATAGTTCCTAATTTGAAGCCATATATCATTACGTAGCCCTCGTCGAGAGCTACATAACCATACCGGATGCACCTTTATAGCGGTTATATTAGTCAAGTTATTAACGAATATATATAACCTAAATGGGAAAATCTTATTTACAGACCTGTTTCTTTTCGAATATAACGGTTAAAAAGGTATATCCGGCATCAAAATGTAGCCCTTGACGAGGCCTACATAATGATATATAGCCGTCAATTGGGAGCCTTCTGGTTGTTGTGTATATCGCTTTAAAGCGCATATTCGAAGTTGAACGTTGGGTTGAAAAAAAGGTGTGTGATTCAGAAGCTAAGTGGAGACCCGACACTTTGATTCGAAACAACAGTACTGTCGATTTGAATTGGAGTGTCACGCCCCACAAGTTGGCTTGGCAACTTAAATACACCCTTTTTGTGTGCAACCTGCCAAAGCTTTCGAAATGGACGGAAATAGCATTAGCGGTCGGTATTATAAGGTGCTGGCTTCAAAACCAATCCCCTTGAAACACACACTTCATCGAGAGTGGCATGACGAACGTCTGATGCCATGGGCTCATTGCATACCGGTCGGTCAAAGCATGGAAGAGCTCCCAGAGCTGGTTTTCTATCTCACGTCAACCAAAGCTGGGTAGGAAAGGGTAGGGTGGTTACGGAGGAGGGTGAGGACTGGCTCTGTAAAACCTTCCGAGATACTAATTTCACCATTTTTCCTTATCGGCCACTACTAGAGCTACAAGATGACAAGATCCCAAAGGCCAGCAGGGCAGGTTAATGCTTAGAGATTCTTTTGGTTGCAACACGCACTCGTACCTGACTGTTGCGATGGTCCAATATGTCCTATATTAGATTAGCCCCTTGTATAAGGTGATTGCCGGTACTCCTCTACTACAGTACGGAATTGGTACTACTCTCACCAGACAAGCTTGGAATCAAATTAGACCGGGATTGATGCTTAGCGGAAGAAGTCGTCCTGTATTAAGGTGCTGTTGGGAATAGGGCTAGATTAGGGGTATGACGATCCATATCGGGAGGCGTTGCAATATCCGGTGAGAGTAAAATCGACCGGAAAATGGGTTGGCTGAACTGCTCTATCGGCGACTGACGCTGATGCCACCTTCATTCACATGCAATTACTGAACGGATCGAGTATGAATTCTGTACTCAGTCACTCTTTAATAGATAATGGTGGTCTAATTGCCTGCAATTACTGATGTGACATGTCCACTGCATGGTTGATCTATCCAACATTCACAACTGGTTTTCAGCTGAGAAAAGCATCCTCGACACACTCAGGCTGCTTTGAGAATTATTTTAGAGCAGCGCAGGAGGAAGAAGAGATAGATTCTCATCATACGACAATGACAAAGGGACCTTGAGTACAAGCTATGTGTGTACACTGCACATCTCCTCCAATAGTGCCTAGCGGCCCACACTCGAAAATTGAAAAGAAAATCCACTCTCTCTCACGTTTGCCTGTGGTCTGCGTCAATCAGTATAGTTCCCCTTTCGTCGCGGATTCCATCGAGCCTGATCACCCCTTCCACCGACCGACCCCAACAATCGAAACTATCAGCAAAAAGGGACTGAGATCTTACTGCCACTAGCCGTGTTCAGGGGGCGAAGCTTTGGGCCAATATCCGGCTCTACGGGACCGTAGTCCGCCACTTATGCGAGTCAAACATTTCGTGGACTACCGTCACTATCTAGGTATTCGCTAAGAAGGTGAGACAGGTTCAGTGCACAGTAGAAGGGGATTCCCCTCAATGGTCTAGTGGGCTGCAAGCCAAATGGCGAAGTGTCGCAGCACATCAGATCTCCGACCCCCCACGTCGTCGGCATTTTTGACGTTATGCAAATGCCACCTCGAAGAAAAGAAGAACCCACCATTTTCTGACAGATTTGGCGGAAGGCATGCCAGCATAGGGACATCATGGTGGAAAGCCGATTAAATATATTAGCAGTCGGCATTTGGCGCGCAGTGGGCGTTGGACAATAGTAACGATAGCCTACCGTATTACGACGAAAACGGGGCGAGCAGGGAACCCGGGTCGTCGACGGCTCCGTATTCTTTAAACCGGTCAGGAGGTTGAGTCGGAAACCCCGAACCAAAACGGAGCGTGGGCGCTTTGTATCGGAAGATGGTCCGAGTTGGCATAGCCGGGAGAGGCAGGTGGATCGGATAGAGTCCGCTGATACAGTCGTGCTGAATCACCAACTGCCCATCAGCTACGTGAGCGTGGTATTAAAAGCCAATTCTATGTCTATGGTATCCGCCTCGCGGCTTGTGTCTACCTCTCTATCTATCTGGGTATCGCGGAGATATGCCCCAAGCAACCGGGGAAGAGTCCGGAAGAGTCTTGCTCCTAACCTGCGCAAAGTATGAGTATCAGAATGAAAAAAACCGGAGATTTGTGACCACCCTGAGGAGTGCTTCCTGGGCATCATGCAGGCCTCCCTACATATACGGTAACTGCAATCCGTGACCCCCAAAAATCCCTAGATTAGTTCCATGAAACCTGGGACCGTAACGCACCATCCAAGCAGGACGTGCAGGTCATCTAGTCATCATCGCCCGCGAGGAGACGGTCCACAGCCTTCTCCTCGGCCCCCGGGTTCGCGACGCTGGGCGGCGGGCGCTCGCTAGGGACGGGGTCTTTCCACTTGGCCAAGAGAGCCTGGGGCAGGAAGGCGTCGAAGGAGACGCGGATGTCGAGGACGTCCCTGATGATTCGAACGCGGAGGCCACCGACGTCGAGTTCGCACACGCTGAGCCGGAGCTTCATGCCGCGCTCCAACTTCGCCAACAGCTCGTCCTCGAGCAGGTACTCCTCCGCCGGGGCGTCGCTGAGGTCCACCTCGTCGGGCCGCGGCAGGTTGTCGTAGCCGTGCTCGATGATGGCCGGACGCAGGACGGCCCGGCCCGCGGGCTTGACCTTGTCCTGGAGCTGCATCAGTTCGAGCTGCTCCTCAAGGACTTTCTTATGCTTGTGTCGAGGACGAATGATGTCGCGCACCTCGTAGGTTTCCTCCTTGGTGGCGAGGAAGCAGATCGAGGCCGGGTCTCCCATGAGCTCAGCGAGCTTCTTGCGCACCTCTGGGTCGTCGCATGTATCGAGGACAGTGAGCCGGAAGACGACGAGTTTGTCAAAGTTCTCTGGCTTGTCGAGGTCGTCGACGGCGCGCTCATCGCCGCAGAAGAGCGACGCGGCGGCACGATTAAAGATGCCGGGCAGCTCGTGGACCAGCTCGTGCGTTGCGCGCATCTCAAGCGGCGCAATGTCGCAGATATTACGCGCAGCCATTATGTTGTCGGCGTACTCTGGGCAGGCATCGTGCTGCAGCACGTAGTTCAGGAAGTTCTTGATGAGCTTAGAGGCTTTCTCGATAGCCACCTCGTCGTACATGTAGATGTCGAGGATGGTGCGGGAGCTACAGCGGCCATGTTAGTACCACATATAGCCTACGTCAGCATTCGAATTGGCCGACCTACAGAAAGCCCTTGACGACGCCCTCGAAGTCAATCTCCCAGTGCTCATCCTCGCCGAACTGGTAAAAACGACTACCCGCCCCGCCGATGAAATCGATCGCAGTCATCGTGCGGACCTGGTCCTTGTCTGCCTCGGCCAGTGCCTCGGTATCCATGGCCATACCGGTAAACTGTCGCGGTTGCGAGTCGATTCCTCCCATGAACAGATACTTGTTGAACATTTGGGTCTGTTCCTGGTCCAATCTACGACGCGCTCGATAGCGTTGGATACATTCCTCCATGCGGCTATAACATTCAGTAAGTAGGACGACACGCAAGGCAGAGACGGTATGTTTCTCACTCGTAAAATGGATGGGATCTGGTCAATGTCAGTCGGAAGCTCTCGAGAGTATGAGTCGATGCTCTTACTGGCTATAGATGTTCTTTTCGTCTGCTGCCTCCGCCGGAGTGATAGGCGGGTCCGCATAATACTCTGCTTTCTATGTCAGATGGAAGGTCATACCGCTACACGGGGGCTGCTACCTTCGAAGCCGCTGGCGTTCTTGTGACCGGTCAAGCCTCCTTTCCTCTCCCTCTTCTTCTTTCTCTTCTTGATCGGCTCGCCGGCATCATCTCCAGCGGTAAAGGGGACATCATCGGCTGATGCATTCTCCTCATCATGCGAACCGTCGTCACCGCCCGAGCCCGGGAGTGTTCCCTTGGCGGGGAAAGGCTGGCCTGCGCCTTTGCTAGTTGCATCCACGTTTTCCTGGATAGCGTTACCAGCAGCGCCGGGATCTTCTTTCCTAGTTACGTCAACCTTCGTGTCTTGGGGCTGTGCAACCACGTCCCCAGTCTTCGTGACTCCCTCGCAGGGCTCCGCAAATTGGTCCACTGCTACATCTGCCATGTCTGCGATCGTTGACGTGCGGTTTACGGGGTTAGTTAGTGGCTGCGGGCTATAGTGAGATGAAGGTTTAGATGCGAAGTGCAGACGTAGCAGCATTCGTCAGCCGATCCTGCCGGCGAGCGATTGTTACCTGGCAGCCCCAAAGTCGAGGAGTAGTGAAGGCGACTGGAAAGGGTAAGGTCTTGCACTTTGTGGTGGTCCAATGGGAGGAAATCCCGAGACCAGAAGTGATGGTAACAAGAAGCTGAGAAAGCTTCTAGTCAGGTGTGCCAAGTGTGAATGGATCAAGAAGCTGGGCTTGCTAAGGGAGGGGCGATGCTCACAATTCACGAAAACGGGGATTACTGGAGCCGGTAAGCTCGGGAAGAGAGGAGAGCAAGGATGAGAAACACCGGCCTGATCAGAAAGAGGTCGAAAAGTGGAAGACCGCAGCTGGCAAGAAGAAGATGGAAAGGTTTTCTCACTTATCTACAGGTAACTTAGGTGGTCGCAAACGAAAAGGAAGTCGCAGACGAGATTCAGTTTCTGGATTACATACAGATGCTACATGTAGGTAAAGCTCGAAGAAATCCTTTCCAGGCACCCCTAATCGGTGTGGGTATTTGATTGTTGAGATTCGCATGTACGATAGGAGTGACCATGTTGTGATTGTTGTTTGTCACAGCCTCACAAGCTGATGAGGTAACTTAGTCATTATCACGCTCAGCCCTACGGTTGACTGTTGCATGTTGCATTTGCCAAACAGCCTGCTACGCTATGCATGGACTTCTCACGCCTGTTCATATTGTTGGCTGAGACACTTCATATACCGACCTGGGATAAGACCTAGGAATGCCCCAGTAGACGAATGCATACATATTTAGTAACTGGGATAGTGACTCAGCTCGCGCATTTTCTAATAATGGGAAGAGATAAGCTGATAGCTTTCGTGGTGATATGCTGCGGATTCTAACATGAGTCTCCTGGATGGTCATTGTGTATCTAGCGGTAAACGGTAGCATATCTGGTGATATGTCTGCGGAGGCATGTCTCGCTTTCCGCGTTCATATGATTAGTAACGTGATGTCACTCATGTGAGGCAGCTTTTAAAATATGAGACAAAATGATTAATTGATTTCAGCAATGGTGCAGGATCATTGTCGTATTAATCATAGTAGGAAGTCGGAATAGATACAGATGTCGACTTGAATGCAACAGAAATCGGCCAGAGAACCAACCGAAAGTAAAATGCAGATGAAGGTAACACCGGAAGGAGTGGTGTGCATGTCGAAGACGAGGCGCATTCGAGGTCTGGTAAGCGATGAGGACGCCTGTCAAAGTTTCTGTGGATGTGACTGGCCAAGGCTGACTGAGCGCCCCGATTACAATGTGGCTGAGCTCTGCACAATGACAAGACGGGTCCAATAAAGCCGCCACCCGTGGGCTTGTCAAATCTGCTGAATACGCTGGGCAACAAGACATACATACAGGCCCTATTATTGGCAAAAGCCGTGGTCAGTCACCGGGCGCTGCAGGGCGCGGCGGGCGCGGATGATGCGGTGACCACTGACATACTCATGGAGTACGTACTTACAGAAGATCGGCCAAGATAGCACTAAATTGCCTCCCTGCAGGGAATTTTGGGATGGGCATTTTCAGGTCCCTTCATTAAACGACGGCAATTCGTTTTCCGTGCCTCCCCACCAACTCGACCGGCGTTATTGCTTGTTCCTTCACACGACTTTTTTCTCCTTTGTTATCAATGGCAGCGTTCCCCCTTCTTTTCTACCTCGTAAGTTGAACTTATAACATCTTCGTTCATCTAAGGCCATGTGACAATAGATCTGATCTTCTTGGAATCTATTTCTTTCATCCGGTCTGTCCTATGTTAGTGTGTTTGCTCTGTTTGTTCCACAAGACTCGACAGCCCACCTGCCACACTCACTATCCCTCGCTGGTCTACAGAAACCTATATAAGGGGTCGTCCGGGGCCTACCATATCGCCACTTTCTTTCTAAGTTTTCCAGCATGCGCACGATTTAAAGCAAGGTTTCCGATACCAATAAAGTCTAACATTCTGTATTGAGAAGTATGCGAGTAACAACAAGACGCCCTGGTAGTAGAGGTAGCCCAATTAGGGATCGAGAGATTCCCAAGCATAGCGACCTAATGGAATACAACTACGCAGTCGCCGGACAGTCAGTCTCCCCTCCCCGTCATACTCCACATCTGAAAACTAATACTGACAACTCACAGCGCGGGCACAATGTGCGATGCAGACGGCGAGCTCTTCATCAAGCCCTGTACACAGGCCGAAGTCGACTTCTACGAGTCGGCGCATCAGTCGCATCCCGATTTCGCAGCGATTATGCCTACGTACATCGGCACATTAGCTTTGACCGAAACCACCGACCAGGCAGAAATACGCGCGCAGATCCCCGACCTAGTCGAACAGGCAGATATTCCGGCACACCTTAAGGAGGAGATCCAGTCACATCTGCACCTGGACAAGCGGCGGGCTATAGAAGCGGCCTCTGCGAAGAAGCCCGTGGTTGAAAATGTGTGGGTGCCCAATAGGACGAGGAGGATTACGACGGACCGCGCCGTGGTACTGGACAATGCATCTTGGGGCTACAAGCGACCAAATATCCTGGATGCGAAGCTGGGTCTTCGCTTATGGGCAGATGATGCGCCACAGCAGAAGAAGGACCGCTTTAACCAAATCGCCGCCGAGACTACACACAAGAACTTCGGTTTTCGTGTTGCTGGCATGAGGGTATACAAAGGCTCCACAGACGAGTCGGAGCTAGACAAGGATGGTTACAGAATCTATGACAAGGACTGGGGAAGACTTGCCGTCAAGGATGCGAATATACTGGATTCGCTCAAGAAGTTCATCTTCAACGAGAGCGCCGGGATCGACCGGGAACTGGGCAAGTACGTAGCCGGTCGGTTTGCGAAGGATCTTCGACATATACAGAACGTGTTTGAGAACGAGGAAAGCCGGATGTTCTCGTCCAGCCTCCTCTTCGTCTTCGAAGGCGACGGGGATGCGCTTCGAGCGGCCATCGAAGAGGAGAAGTCTCTACTGGCAGCGAGCGAAATAGCAGTGAAGGCCGGCAACATCGTGCCCTCTAACCTTAGAGTGGATAGCGGCATCGGCATTAGCGAAGAGGAGCTAGGCGAAGGCCAGACAGTCATAACAGTGAACTTAGATGACGACGATTCCGGTGATGAAGAGGAGGTCGACCTTCCCAGGGTTCACGGCGTCAAAATTATCGATTTTGCGCATGCCGAATGGAAACCCGGCCAAGGCCCAGATGAGAACGTACTTAAAGGCATCCGAAGTCTGGCCCAACTATTTGAGGAGATGTCTAAGTAGTACCAGACACGGGCTATCAGACCTTGGGGGCATGGCACAGAGAGCAATAAAACAAACTCGATACATCGAGGTACGCGCACCGAGTTAGATGGCAATGCATGAAGATGGGGGCAGGGATGATGATATCCCGAGAATCACACATCATAGTTATCCGGAGTTTTGCTCTAAGGAAAATTTATACCCATTATTGCATGCATTATACGAAGGTGCACTCCTTTCCTGGTCTCCGTCCGGTATTCATTTTTCTCGCATTTCTTATAGAGTTCGGCTTCCCTCAATAGGACGAACCCGCCCGAATCAGGAGTGAGTAGACCATCCAACCTATGCAATTTGGGCAACTCACAGAAATATACTCGGTATTTCAATTCTGCTGGCAACTAACTGACTTACAGTTGTATGTATTCCATCACTGTCAAAATAACCCCCACAAGCGCTTGCTCGTCATCGGAACAGGGCGTATCCCTCTTTGCCTCAGAAATGCCGCAGAAATGCCCCTGACAAGCCAGTTACATCCCTAATGTCCATATTCTACCGGCGCCTCCCGTGTCGGTACAGTATAACATACCGTCATTGCCCCACCAGCTACCAACCACTCACTGGGCACACAATGTGAGTTAGACTTGTTGCCCCTGGTTGCCCCGCTATATGTGCATCATTAGTGCTCTGCATATGCCAATGCTTTTTTTACTACAGTAAGTTAAGGCTGTACCTGAGCAGGAGTTTCCAATTCCCATTTCTGAGCTTTGAAGCTTCCAATTGACGGACGCCTCGACTTGGTTTTCTTTTTTTAGCCACCGCGTCTCTCACTTTTTCCTCGGCCTTCTCCCTACCTCCTCCCTTGATTCGTCTTTGGTGTATAATGAGCTAATGTGAACATGTCGATCCCGGGCTTAGGGCAGATCGCCCCGACAGTGAGTTTAATTCTTAATGTCACAATCTTGACCAAGGATCTGTCCATCGGCTAACGCAGACCACCTATGCAGACAGCCCCGAGCGCTGCGACGACCTCGACCACATCACCGACGGAAACGCACACGCTACAGCCGTTCTGGGAATACCGCTTCGAGGTGCCGCTCGGCTCGACGCTGACAATCAAACTCCTCTCCGGCACCGCCGAGAAGGACGGCACCGAGCTGGCCCCCAACACGGCGTACGAGTTTAGCGCCACGAAGTCCAAGATCAACACTTGGCATGGCTGCACCCTCGAGGTCACGGCCCCCGGCGGCACCAATGCCTCCTACGACGCCTACATCTCCGAGCCGTCCGCCGAGGAGACCCCGCTCATCAGCTACCTGAACCTGCACTTCAAGCTCGAGGGCATGCGGTCCGCGGCGGCACAGGCGCAGGGACAGGGACAGGGACAGGGACGGACGGGCCCGCGGGTCATGGTCGTCGGGCCACCGAGCGCGGGCAAGAGCAGCCTTGTCCGAACGCTCGCGGGCTGGGCGACGCGCGTGGGTCGGCAGCCACTCGTCGTGAACACGGACCCGCGCGAGGGCATGCTGGCGCTGCCGGGCACGCTGAGCGCGGCGGTCTTCGCGACCATCCCGGACATCACCAACGACTGGGGCGTGTCCAGCACGCCCATGAGCGGGCCCAGCGCCGTCCCCGTCAAGCTGCCCCTCGCCTACTACTACGGCCTCGAACGGCCCGACGACAACCCGCGCCTCTACAGGAGCGTGTGCGGCGCGCTCGCCGCGGCTGCCAACGCGCGCCTCGCCGGCGACCCGGACGCGCGCGCCGCCGGCATGCTCATCGACACGCCCGGCGTCGCGGCCAAGTCCTCCTCCGCCGCCGCCGGGTCCGAGGGCCTGGAAAACTTGGCGTCCGAGTTCGACGTCAACGTCGTCGTGGTGCTCGGCAGCGAGCGCATGAGCGGCGAGCTCGCGAGGCGGTTCGCGGGCCGCACGACGGCGCTCGGTGAGGCCGTCAGCGTCGTCGGACTTGCTAAGAGCGGCGGCGTCGTCGAGAGGGACGCTGTCTTCATGCAGGGCGTGCGGGAGCGTGCCATCCGCGAATACTTCTTCGGCGACGCCAGGAATACGCTGAGTCCGTTCACGCAGCAGGTCGAGTTTGACGCCTTGTCGGTTTGGAAGGTTAATGCCGGTACGTTTGCCTATGTCAATAACCCATTTTCTCAAACTTGTCTTGTCTATCTCATCCCTTTGCTTTTCATGCCTCCAGAAATTCGCACCCTAAACCATAATCATAATCAAATTTAATATTTTTCTAAATCTAACCCAACTAACAACTACAGCTCCCTCACCCAGCTCTCTAGCCCTCCCCGACAACGATGACAGTCTGTACGACCCCGCCGGCACCGTCAACACCACGGCCCCCGACGTGGAGAAGGTGGAGCCGTGCCAGCCGATGCAGAACTGCACGCTGGCCGTCGTGTACGCGCCGCCGACGACGCGCGACCCGGTCCGCGACGACGCCAACGTCATGGGCTTCGTCTATGTAGCCGACGTCGACGAGAAGAAGCGCCGCCTGCGCGTCCTCGCCCCCGTCAGTGCCCGCCTCGGCGACAGGCCCCTGCTCTGGGGGCCGTGGCCCGAGCCTATGGTTAGTTTGCTTGGGTAGTCTGTGAATCGTGGTGGGTGGAAAACACAGCAAGGAATGGAGGGCCTGGATATACGGGACGAACTGCATTACTCAGGAGATAGCCGGCCAACCCCGAATCTTTTATTTGGTGGTTAGACGGTTACCACACGGGGTGACCGTGATAGTCATCAGAAACGGTACACTGGGTAGACTCGGTAGATCAAAAGTGCCTAATGATGATACCATTTGACTTCTCTGCTTAGAATGGCCTTTATATCTGGTTAGAACATGTCAGCCGGTTATTGGCTACGGCATTGTCCTATGTATATAGATTGCCCTAACTTGCCCGTAGGCTTCCTCCTATCAGGCTATTCAGCCGGTCATGTCTTATACGGTGTTTGCCAGTCCATCCAAAATAGCGCGTCTATAGCGGAGGGTATTAAAGCTTATTTCACTTTATAAGCCTCCTATTTTCAGATATTCTATAGGAGAGGTGCCCATTTATTAAATACGGGATCGATATATATTTGATGGGCGCCCCTTTCTCGTAATCAAGAAAGTGCAGCAGCCTCCCCAGATACGCAAGCCATCAACCTACTGTCAGAATAGCCCATAATGCTGTCCAGCCCCAGTCGCGGGTTATGGTAGGCGCCGAATATCCAAAGAGCCCAAAGTTCAAAAGGCTACAAGTCAGGTACCGCTTACTACCTCCTTGGTCTCATTACCGAAGCCTCAAGGTTGGCGTGGGAGCCTGAACGTTGGGTTAGTAGATCATACAGCGGACAGGCTACCTAGGTTCGAATCGGAACACAACGGGGTTTATGTAGGCACGTTGGCCCAAGGGTGGAAGGGAGGACGTGAGTTAATGGGCGTCGATCTTCCTCGGTTTTCGGCAAGATGACGTGGTCGAAGTTATCCTGCCTGCTTGTATGACTGACTTCATCGCCGAGCCGACCTACTCCAAGGCTACCAGATGAAACTATCATGTCCAATATCGGATTTGAATCCAATGCTTCCTCTGGACTGGCTTGACCTCGCGTGCCCCTAGGAAGCGTGCTACCGTGGGCGATACCATACATTCGGCAGACGGGTCCGAACTCTACTGAATGTTCAATAGCTAGGAAATACGGGCGCTCAAATAATGCTTCCAGACATTGCTGAGACGCCATGATAATATAACAGTGTCGTCCCTGTCCCCTGATCGATCTTTCCGGTTCCAACTACACACGGCATCTGTCTGTAATAGCACATCTAGCCGAACTATGTCTCCTTGCATAGAGTCAAAAACCGCCAGCGGGTATCGCTTCTCGAAGCTATGATACAGTTATGTAAAGTTGAGAAGCAGTAATCCGTCGTGATGAGACGCGTGGGTGCGCAGTGACTCCCATCGCATTATGGCACCCTAAAACATTTAGGGGTGCTAGGTAGATAAGACGTCTCCGAAGATAGAATCCACTTCCTCCGTAGTTGATCAGCGAAATAAACCACGCACTTGATCCATATCTGGGCTGCAATACAGTCATGCGCTGTCTCGTACAAGGGTACACTATCATCAGCGCGGCTACATATCATACAGCAAACACATTGGCATGTCGGGGAAACAACCCCCCCCCCCTCCCAAACAGACCAACAAAAGCAAACAAACAACCGGTCGGCCGCTCCCCTCCAGCCACCAGACGTCTGCCACCTCCCCGCGGCTTCAGTGTCTACTTTCATTGTATTGTGTATGCCCCATACGGAAAAGAAAGGGACCTTTTGCCGTCAGCTGTTACAGGGATGTCAGTGCTTCTGTGGGATGGGACCTTCACTTATAGCGATCTGTATCACCAATCGACTTCGGGGAGACCGGAGGCTAATGGATACACCAGCTTCGATGGAGTGTAAGGGATATCAGTCTACGGGCACGCTTGGGAGAATGCTAGGTAGGATACAACTCTGGCTGCTGGCACTAATTCTGGCTGGATGGTCCCGAAAACGGTTATCCGTCACGACCGTAACATTACCTAACACAGCCAATAACAAAAAGCTTGATAACACCCGTGCTCCAAAGCCTCCAACGCTGAGATTGCCGGGGGACCACTAACAGAGTAATCTGCATAATTGATTAAGGGGCTTCGCTCCCCCTTATGTCTGGCTGCGGTCTTCCATATCGCCAACCTTAAATCATTCCGTGATCTAGCTATTCATCTTGGAGCCGCTGCTCGTATCTCAAAAAGGTGTATTTCCGGCCGAAAACTTCTTCGCTGGCTTCACAATATGCGAGGTCCCGCATCCGGGTCGCTGGCGTGGCTGGAGCTACACTAGCGAACGATCTCGTCCGAATCCCACACGTCGACATTGGAGTCTCTGAATCCGGGCCGGAGTTCTCGGAGTGCGGTGCCGCGTAGGACTTCGCGCGCACTGTCAAAGAGCGCCTGCACCGAAGTTATTCTTTCGGCGAGGAAGATCACCAAGGAAGCCGGTGCCGTTTCAATGAACTCGGGTCAACTCTTCGTAATAAGTGATGCCATCAGAACTCAAACGAGCCGGTGATATCAACAGTGGTAATATGGTTTAGGGCTCCGGTCAAGAAGCAGGAACTGTTGTCTTAAAATATTACGGATGAGGCTGACCCGGACTAATTATGTACCATGCCTCACTAACCCCAATAAACCCCAAGGTAGTTGAGAGCGAGACTTCCACAACGATGATCAGCGTTGGCGGGCAAATGTGGGAATATTGGAAACATATCGGCTTTTCCGGCTCCGATTCGCTCGTTCTCGCCCTCGATTTCAAGATACAGGGTGAACCAATAGCTCGATCGTCTAGAGGATATTTTGATTTCTAGGGCGTCTACGTTTAGCACACGGGTATCTGGTCTATTCTATAAAACACGCCTTGCAATGCCGCCAGAAAGCAGCATCACCACTTGCTGACGACTTCCTTAATGGAAGCAATCGAGACCTCCTTTGTACTCAGAGAGGACTTCTGATCATTCGGCGTGCCTGGGTGGGGATTCCTTTCTAGGATGTAGACGCTGGATATTCCAAGGCTCAAGAGGAAGTCTAGCGCTCTCGCGTAGTTCGTTCCTACCTGGGCAATTCCATGGCTGTCATCAGATAAGGTGAACTTTCCACCGTGCTTTAGCCATTCCTGCTCGCTGTGTTAGCGTTTGAAGAACGGGTTATGTATTAGCAGCGCTAAGCATGCTGATTATCCGACAATATCGAAACCGGGTCAGCTCACCTCGGCGATGACACGACACGGATAAGGCTCCGCGAGCCCTTTACGCAACGCACTGGAATTACACTCCAGCCAGCCACCATAACCGGCCACGTACTGCAGATTCCGCACGACGCGCTCCCACACGCCCCTCCAGAGGCTGACGTCGCGGCCCGGCTCCGAGCTCATGAGGCGGATCAGGTCGAAGTGCCCGACGATCCGCGGCCTCAGGGCGCGCAGCATCTCGAACTGCTCGTCGTAGTAGCGCTCGAACATGCGCTCCTCGGTGCCGCCAGCCGCCGCGAGCGCCTGGCGGTAGTAGGCGTCGTCGTAGTCGATGGGGATGCCGCAAACGTGGTGCAGGCTGCCAATGAAGTAGTCAACGATCGGGTGTGCCGACAGCGTCTCGATCAGCGGCCCGTATGACGGCCGCAGCCACTCCCCCTCGAACCCGATCAGGATGTGCAGCTGCGGGGCGTAGACCTCCTGCAGCCGCTTGGCCTCGAGGAGGTAGGCTTCGTGTCTTGGTGATAAGACGGCGAGGGAAGCCTCTGGGTCGTCGAGCTGGGATGTTGTTAGGCCTGTGGGGTAGAGGGGCTGGATTGGGGAGGATGAGTCACTTCTTCTGGATACAGGTCCTCGAGATGGGTTCGGGGCATGTGCTCGGTGAGGCCCATCGTTGTGTAGCCTATGCTGATGGCGTGCTTTATAATGTCTTCTAGCTGGTCTTTCGCGTGGCCGGGGCAGAATTGCCCGGAGTGAGAGTGCATAGTGAAGGCCATTTTGGCAGCTTCTCTAGTCAGGAATGGGGACGGAACAAATAAAAACTGCCTCAACGAAAGGATTACACAATACATAAACCGTTCAACAGGACTGGATTTAGTGGGAAAAAATGGGGTCAGCAGGGAGGGATGCTGGTGTATAAGGGGAGAGTAATCTGTTTGGCAGAATTTCGCCGAGGTCAACTCCTTCAGCTCTTATTCCCAGTCGATTGCTTCACCCCACCCGGACCTATGATAGATATAAAGCATAACACGCCTAGCATATTAGCTTCGAATCTCATCTTAGACAACTCCCTCAATCTTTCGTCGGTAGCCTGCGGATTGTTGCTATCCGAACTATGCAACTTTTTTTAGCCGAAGTCCTTGAGTTAGATGTCACAGGCTGTGAAGAGTGTTGGAACTGTCAGATAGCATAACCAGACGAGGATAAATCCAGCTACTTACCTACTTACCATCTAACCTGTCTTCCTCCATACTAGTAGGTGAGTATTTTGACCCCGACCCCCGACCCCGACCCAACCCCGCCCCCGCCATGAAGTCAACTGAAGCTCAAGAAGAACAAAAGTTAGGCCAGCATGGCGCTAATGCTAGCCTAGTTAAGCGCAATGACGACCCTCCATAGCCTAATCCATTCACTACATAAGTAGTCTCCGAATAGGTACGAAGTACATGGTATTGTACCTGCGTAATGCTCGCCCTGTCGCAGTGACGAGTGACGCCAGACGCCCTGGACGCGTCTTGCGCTTTTTGTACCTTAACCTTGTCGCCGCCATCTCCACATCTGCCAATCGAATCTTCCTGCTCCCCCCCCCAAATCACAATTTTCTAGAAAACGCCGAGTAGGTCAACCATTTATTCAGCCTTGCATACAATCGCATCGCCGACCTCCCTTTACTTGGCAGAGCATCCGTACCCATTTCTACACATCGAGGCTTCCTAATGTGACAACACGGTCGCTCCTTGCCCGATATTTACGTCCCAAGGAAGCTCTATAGCAACCAAAATCATGTTGTTCGCTGAGAGCGACGCGCCCCATCTTAAGGCCTGGATTGTCAGACGTCTGGCAAATACGTGAGTTGCCGAAAATTCCCTGAAGTTTTGCCTGGGGTGTCTCAATTTGCTTCCGAGTACTAAAATAGGCTGCTGATTATATACAGGTCTGATGCAGATGCCGATGTCTTGGCCGACTATGTTCTAGCTCTTTTGCGACACGATGATTCCACCGAGAATATCCGTCAAATATTCAATGAAGAAATTCCTGATTTTCTTCGAGATGGTATGTTTTCCTGGCAATCCCGCCCTGCCGTTCTGCTCTCCTTCGTCATCGATGAAAGACATGCTGTACACGCGCCAAACTAACATGCTGCGTGCTCCTAGATGCCGTTGCATTTACGGATGATGTCTTCCAAGCTCTGAAATATAAGTCATATCTCCCTGGCGCGCCACCTGCTCCTCCCCTTGTCCGACAACCTCCGCCTCAAGTTCCTACCCAACTACCTCCACGACCGGATGCTCAGTATCAGCCTCAAGCTCCTTTCGTCCAAAACACGTCATTTCCTCCTTTCGGCCCCGGTGCTTCGCGCAAACGTGCATATAACGATCGCGACGATAACGACGTCGACATCATTCTGGACGATCGCGACGCCTACAATCCCGCCCAGCCCTACAAACAGGCTCGGAGAGGAGGTAGAGATTTCGCCCCGCGTGGCGGCAGATTCGACAACGGCTTTGGAATGAGAGATCAACGTGGAGGTCCTACCGCTTATCCGGCCCCTCCTGCTGCCACCGCTGGGCATTTCGGACAGCCGCTCCCTTACCCTTCGTATCCCCGTACGCAAAATTTGCCCCAGATTGATCATAATAGCATCATGGAAAACATTCAGAGGCTACAGCAGCTTGGCATCCCAATTCCTCCGACACCTGAACTACCCAGACCTGTCTACTCGGGATCTGCCTTGCCGCCGCCGCGCCGGAGAAAAGGCCGGTGTAGAGACTACGACACGAAGGGCTATTGCTCAAGGGGCAGCAGATGTCTGTATGAGCATGGGTCTGAGTCTGTTTACGTACCTCCGTTCGGACCATCACCGACTGATGGTAAGCTATCTCCCTTCTTGGACTCCAATACCGGTGAAATGCTGACAAAACCCAAGAATATGACCCTAATGACGCATCTTTATCCTTCGGATCTTTCGGTCTTCCGCCTCAGCCACAAGGGATGCCGCCTCTGCCACAAGGGATGCAGCCTCTAGATATGTCTGCTCTTTCAATGGCACCATCCAATCGACGTGACCCTAAGAAGCCGAAGAAACCTTTTGGAAAGAGCCGGGCACCGATTGCCGCCAACGGGCCTGTGCATGATAGGACCAAGTCTACCATTGTTGTGCAAAACATCCCCAAGGAGCACTTCACCGAGGTAGATCTTCGAGGCTTCTTCTCCCAGTTCGGGAATATCGTCGAGATGATACTACAAGAAGAGAGCAATCTCGCTATCATCAAATTCGATTCTTGGGAAGCTGCTAATGCAGCATGGAGTTCGCCTAAGGTCATTTTCGATAACCGATTCGTCAAGGTCTTCTGGTATAAAGATGAAGTGGAACATGGCCAAGGTCTGAGGGGGAAGATGGCAAATGGAGCGAAAAATGGCGTTGGTAACGGCGATGCTTTGAATAACGAGACCTCCGAGCCCGAATTTGATATGGACGAGTTCTTGCGCAAGCAGGAAGAGGCGCAAAGACTCCACGAAGAGAAGGCGCAGAAACGGCAGGAAATCGAGAAGCAGCGCCAGGAGCTCGAGGAACGCCAAAAGGAGCTACTTGCTCGGCAACAGGAAGAGAAGCGGAAACTGCAGGCTAAGTTGGCGGCAAAGACCAGCGCGAAAGATCCATCATCATCGCCAGTCGACATAAGGACAAGCAACACCGATAAAAAACCTAGCACGCAAGCCGAGGCCCTCCGTGCACAATTAGCCAAGCTTGAGGAAGAGGCCAATTCGCTAGGGATCGACCCGAATGATGTACAGGACGATTCATACCCCTGGGGTATGCGAGGTCGCGGTAGAGGTAGGCGCCCTTACCGCGGACGAGGCGGGTTTCCACCGAGAGCATCTCGAGGAGGCTACGGGTACCGCGGCAGGGGAGGTGTCGAGTCCAGGCACGCGGCGTATGCCGCCTATTCGTTGGATCTCCGTCCGAAGATCATCGCTATCACCGGCGCGGATTTTACGGTACCCGAAAAGGAGGAGGTGCTACGGCAGTACCTTTTCGTAAGTCTAAATCCCGCTTTCGCTTGTTTTACAGAACATATTCCAAAGTTCCATATAGTATATACAGTTCAAAGCTAATACGTCACTCACAGGGCATCGGCGAATTCAAGGAGATCCATATTGACCCCGGCACTACGCACATCACATTCAAGGACCGCAAGACGGCCGAGCAGTTCATGTTCGGTGTCACTGCGGCTAGCAACAACCAGATCCCAGGCATCGACGAGAAACTCGAGCTTGCGTGGGCCTCGTCCGCGCCAACGGCGGAGCCCACTGCCCCGGGTGAGGGTCCAGGCGACGGGGACGCCCTCATGGCTAGTGGCCTCGAGGACGCGGCAAAGGAGAAGGCTAGCGTAGCGGATAACCACGCGGCGGCCGACATGGAGGACGGCGAGGTGTACGACGGCGGAGAGAGGGACGAGGGGGATATGGACTACGAGGGTATATTCTAGTTAGGAGTGCAGAAACCTCGAGCTGTGAAGCGCACATGGTGGGAAGTCTCGCACTCCATGGAGTGCGCGATTAGGGATGTACGAATGTCTGGATGTTGTAATACCACCGGCCGAACGGGAACACCGAGCCGCCGCTTAGCTTTGTTGATATGCCTGCAAAGCGCTGAGCACGGAATCAAGAAATGGGTTGCCTAGGAAATTTTAGGTGCAAGGTTTCAGGGTGCTCTGCTAGGATTGCAAGGGGGCAAGATGTAGAAGCGCTACCAGGGCTGTTCCACTTCAACACTGCCTCTTTTACAACCGAAGTACGCAAGCTAAGAGCAAATCAGCTGCGAAATCTTTTTATCTCAGCTCCTCCCAGCCACGAACTCATACAGGGACATCCCCGACGCATGGACGTTAACAGTCATATCCAGCGCGCTTTGTAAGCGCTGGCGGCGGCGTGGCCCTTCCTTAACGTCTCCTGACCGTTCCGGGCAAGTGCGCCGACTGCCGGCACCCGCGGATCCACTAACGCCGCGCTACGCCTGATGCAGCCGGATGTGGCGCTTTTGCTGGCGTCTCTCATTGGTTACCAAGGAGTCAGTATCGCGGCCGTTTCGGATGCGGCGAGGTATGGGGTGAAGGATGGGAGGCCCGATGATCTGAAGCGGGCTCGCGCGGGTGTATGATACCGTGTGTCCGTCAGATCCAAGGAAAGTTCGAGATAGCTTCGGAGTCATAGGTGGAGTGGGACGCTCAAGACTCAGCTGAGACCCGTACAGGGCCCGCTGACCCGGTGATTGGCCCGGATCCGTGCGCTGAGCGGTGGGGGCTCGGTGTTGGGGTGCGTGCGTTGTGGGTGTTGCAATGCATTGCGTGGGTTGATCCTCGTCATGGTCGTCTGTTGGAACGGAGTTGAGCGTTGGGGAATATTCAAGGGCTAGAGAAATAAATTAGCATGGAGCTCCTTAACTCGTGTCTGTGGGGGAGAAAACGACCTGAGATGACCTTGGAATGTTAAGTTCTAAAGGAGGTGATGCGAGTCCTAGTGCGCTCAATTTAATAATCCTGGTGGCTAGTACACCGAACCTCCAATCGAGTTGCTGTTGTCGCTCCTTCATCGACGTCAACGTAATCCAGCATGACTGTTCGAGTGCGACTAGTGGTATTGAGACAACATCCGGACCCGTGTCGGTCACTATAGATCGTGTTCTGGCTGCAAGCTAACCTGCCCTTTCAGGTGTCGAGACAACACCTGGACCCGTGTCGGCCACTATAGATCGTGTTCTGGCTTCAAGCTAACCTGCCCTTTCAGGTGTCGATATCGGGCTGCTGATTATTCCTATATGAGAAGCCTCTATGCGGCCTCTCTTAGAAGTCCATCGCTTTTACGCTGCCGGAACCTCGCTATGCTCTAAGCACACCAAGGTGAGATGAGCTAACACGGCGAAGGAGTGCTCTTCCGCCCTGGGATTGCATTAGCTTTCCTCGTCTAGGAATATGATGCTGGCACATACTCTTCTCTCAATCACTCTGTACCGTGATTGCGAAGGACCCCGAAGTCCCACGACGTTCAACCAGGGTTGGTTGTGACTATCGCAAGCTTTAATCTACCTTCAGCTCCTTGGACGCCTTGTTTAGTGGTAAGACAGAATATAAATACTCGCTTTGTACTCTACTCGTGTGGTACAGGTGCTTCATTGTGAATTCCAATGTCACGTCTGAGAATTCCTAAATCTCCTAGCTCAACCGTACCAGCGTAGGAGCTAGTCTATTCATCCTATCCAACAACCTCTCTTACCGACTTACCACCCACACACGACCTTTTTCCAGCAGCAAGCATGTTCCTCAAATTCCTCCCCGTCGCGGCGCTCGCATATATTCCAACACTTGCCCCGGCCCTAGCCCATCCGGGCGAAGTCGTCCCAGCTAGCGATATTCGAGTCGACAGTACCAGTTGTCCCACATACGAGACTGTGGAGGGAGGGAGGAGCGAGCATAGCAAAGTCAGGGGCCGCCTGCTGCACATAGACAGTGCTGATTGCTCTCTGGTCCAGACTGTAGGGGTGAAGGGCGGCTATAATTAGACGAAGTTAGAGCTTTGATATGCATCGAGCGGCTGTAGAAATCGTTGACTGAAGATCAGGATAAGAGGACGTTTTCATGAGATGGGTCTGATGCGTCGTAGTGGTTTAGCGGAGGTCCGATTGTGGTTCTATATTCCAGTACTGCTCTGTTCGTCCTTTCCTTTTTCCCCGTTTTGCATTTGCCTATATTTAGTATGAGTAATCCCTGAAGTCTATCGAACCATATGGCTCTCGATGCCTTAGACATACATACATATACATAGACTATCACATGGTACCGACGTGGAAGGAGAAGATATAGAATAATACGGTCATGACTGTAACGTTCGCACCGTGAGTATCAGTCAGAACTCAAGTCTATTTTATCGCGATAGTAGATAACGAACTTGTTACCAGAAGAGACTGGGACGTACTTGGCCGTGAATACGCGTATAAACTGGTCGACTGCTATTCTGCTTCTGATTCTGCCAGATCCGAAATGTACCGAAAAGTGTGAGGCCTCGCACTATAGTATGACACTACCAGATCTCGTAGATTCCATAATTGAAGTAGCCAAAAGATGCTCGCTGCACAGCTACCACCCTACCACTGCATAAGGAGGCCGAAAAGACAGGTCCAGCGTTGATTGCCAGACAGAAGAAAAATTGTGCGACTGGTCAACCAATGGCAGTGCGATTTCGAGGAGCTACGGCGGTAGCAGAAGTCTGCTTTTAGTCATATTGGACTTCGATGGAAGCTTGGCGTAACTAAGTTTTCCATGTCAATCACGTGGGGTAGCTAAGCCTTTATTTTTCTATTACTGGCTATCTGGCATCAGGCTCCCCTCCACGAATATCTTGGCTAGAGTTGCATATGCGAACATTGAATGTCACAGCGGCTTGGACAAACTAGTTTCGGGATCTGTCTAAACCTATGGATAAATCCATGTTAGATCAGGGAGTTGCTACACCGTGTTGACTAAGATTAGCAATCCTTAGATTTGCCGTCAATTCTTCATATGGTCTGAAAACCGGTCATATACCGGTTCTAATGCTTAGCTCTATCAGCGATAATATATGTTGATGGTTCGACAGCTCTGCTGGAGAAGACACACTGCATTCGAAATCGCTGTCAAAATAATCCTTCCTTATCCCCGTGGAAGCTGTGGGTGATTGGCTACAATGATGAACTCATAGAATTGCTACATTTGGGTCGTCCAGAAATACATCAAACCGCAGCAGCGTACCCGCGCGATGCCAGTCCCCTTGTCATACCGCTGCGGAACGACACACTCGGAGACTGGGACAGATGGGGGTCTGCCAAGACGATTGCTAACATGGCAGAAGAGGCCCCAGCGTTCTGAGGCACAGGACATATTTTAATTTTCCTCCATTGTGACATCTTTTTAGTGACCTCTCTTCGAACCCCATGGTGAATAAATCAAGAAGGGGGTGTGATGGTTTATTTGACACTGTTTTATGCCATAGAAAACACTCCCGCGATTGTGGCAGTAGGGTAGCTCGAGAAAACGCCGTACCACGAGTGCTAGACTCATAATAAGGTACTGGAGTCTGTCCTGGGCGTACCTCTAGGAGGACGATCACTTGTACGAGATCTTGGCCTCCATGGATAATCTAGCAAGGAGCAAAAGCCGAAGCTCACACCATCTAATTCTCAAAGTCAGAAGAAGCCCTGACAACCCTAATAACTACGATTTAAACAGCCATTTTTCGAGACAAGGGGGAATCTGCCGACTTAGCAAAAGCTAAGGTGGACCGGATGGTTCTAGGCGTGAGTCAGTTGATTACGGTGTGGCTGGCAAGAAGATATGGAGGCATAGTCATCAACTCTGGGGGTAGTCCATGATGGTAAAAATGAAGAAATAATAGACGGCTAATGTCAGTAGGCAGTGATATCGAGACTAGTGTGGTTGAACCTGTACTAGTGTATGCTGGGAGTTAGATCGTCCTATGCTCAAGCCTCGCTGGGAGTCTCCTATCGCATGGTGACTAAAGATCAGAATCACCAGATAATTGAGCGAGCAACTCCAGTTCCTTTAGGGGTGTATCTTGATTTAAAATATGCTCTACGTACGAGCATGGTTTGAAAGATGGGAATTTTGGTCCATCTGCTGTTGTATACCACCTGGAGCGAGCAACCATAAGGTCTGATAGGTTTGTACAAGGTAAACATGTGTATTCGGTGGCAGCCATGACCCTGTGGGCATTGAGTTGTCCATATGACTTGATACTATCTATCTAAGTGATTAGGTCCAAAATCCGTAGATGTTATTCCGGCTTGTACCGATGTATCTCTACTGACACTGGTGAAAATCAAGACCGACTGGACCTCTGAAAAATGGGAAAGAAATAAAACAAATTCTGCGCATAGCTGATCTGATCCTGCATCCATTAGACCAAAAGGAAAAATGCGCACCAGAAGTACGTCTCTGTGTTGTGGTGATGTGGGCCAATCAGAAAAATGGACACATGGTGGATGTACCCGAGGACGGATGTCGTTGGTTTTAGATGCGGCTCTGCTGTAGGACTGTCCGGGGCGACCAATCGGCCATTTCCCGTCAACCCCAGCCTCCCGCATCGGGAATAGTGGGTTCCGGCCGGCCTGGCTGATTGTGCACAGGTCTTCGCCCTCCTCCTCCGAATATTTAAGGCATTCTTTCTTCGCGCAAACTTCCCCTCGAAAACCATTTCCTCTTACACACCAACAATCCAGCATACATTTTGGTCAACCATGCTGGCCTTGCTACTACATTCATCCATCATCCCATTCTTTGATATTCATCTTCTCTCCAACATTGATCTTCATCTTCTATCATCTCACGACTACCTTCTTCAACATCCCTGATCTTCGCATCCAAGACCTCCACCATAAACAATGATTACTTCGGGCTACCACACACTTGACCATACATTGGTTCAACAACCCACTCAAACATCGATGTACTCAAACATCAACGAGTAAGTCTCTTCCTCTTTTTCCTCAGTCATCTTCTCCTTTATCCATTCACCCTCCCCTGGTGTTGATGTCTCTATTTTCCCTAGTAAACAAGCAGGAACCCGAATCAAAACAAGGCAGCTCGAATATGACATTCACACCAATTGGATTGATTGTCATAGTAAGTCCTCTCCCTCCCCACACTACCCACCGAGAGATCACCACTGCCAGGTCTTTCGAGTCTCTGACACTTCTTCTTCCCAGCCATCATTCCAGCCCATAGACCTATCTCGCTTGTCATTGCAACGGCATCCATCCCACCTTAGCATCGGCTTTCTGCTTCATCTCGTGTCCCGGTACAGCCTAGCCTGAGGAAGTACAGTGGCAAGCTTGCATTATACAGAACTCCAGCGCCGCCTCCGTGGCTGCAAATGGCCCTTCTGTGCGGCGACTTCACTCTCTGCTTGTCAGCCAAGCGTGCTCCGGCACTGCATCTTGCATAGCAGGGGTGATTTAATGTCATCTAGGAAAACTTGGGTTGCGATTAGGAAAGGACACAGAGGGCTGGGTCTGCTGTTTGCAATTGTGGTGGTGGCTCTGCTTGAGCATTGCGAGTCTGATATTGAGACAGCGTTGCCTAGAGCAACTGAAAGGTTTGTCGCCCCTACCCTTCCATTTCATCATCACTCACTAACACTCTCTTCCTCTCAGGCCCTGACTAGCCACCTGCTACCATCCACTCTGAGCGACCCGTTAATCCTGCGCCCATACACATACACGAACGAATAGACGAACACACACACTCTCTCTCTCTGGAGCTCCCTCACATGACTCCGAAGACCCATAGCAGAGACTCTGGCACGTCGCAACAAATACCAATTGGCTTCCACAGGGCTGAAGGGTGGAGATACAGAGACAGGACCGGGGACGGCGACGGGGACGGGAACAAGGACAGGGATAGTCGGGGGTCATTGGGAGGGGGGAGAACCAGGTGGTGGACATTGTACTGAGGACACCGGGAAATAGCCATTGGTGGCTGACAGAGCTTTGGGCTGAAGGGAAAATACTGGGATGACGAGAGAAGATCTTACTGGCGTAGCATAGCCTCTTGCTCCCTACACTAGCTACTGAACAGCCCACAGCAATACGGGTACAGTTGTCAGTGCCGGATTACCTTTGTCTTGTCGTGCCTCCATTCGCTTCCTATTTTGTTGTAATACCGTGAGATGCTTCGAGTGTCTGTTAATGCGATAATCGATATCTTTTCATTGTCTGGGTATTAGCAGCAGTACTTAGATCTGCAACTATGGCAAGCTCGGGTCTGGTTAAGCTTGACTTCTGTTTTTGGTTGCCGTCGTGGGCTCGGAGGAAGGGCAAAGGTAATGTGGCTAATGCTATTGCCCCTCTTCCTTTCCTTGAGCAGCGGGGAACAAAGCCGAGGATAAAGGGAAACCACAACACATTTCCGGTCGGTATTTCATATCTCGAGAGTCCTTGTTCCTTTACTAATGGTTGTAAGTTTGCTAGCACCTGTAATATATTTACTGTCATTATTTCGGCAGCCCATAATCAATCTCACGATTGGGTATTAGCAGTAATATCTCCTCAAAAATCAGCATGGCAGCAGCACCCTTAGGCTGGGGTGCCCCATGCCCCTTTACTAACAACTATCCCGGAAGCAGACTACCGCACATCACTGACGCACAATCGAATAAGATCCAGATGTTGATGGAGAGGCTGTGCCGCTGCAAAGACATTCCGTAAACCTCGTACATCCCCTTGTGTCTGAACGCCTATAACTGTCGCACGACTGTGCGAATGAACCAAGAACTCTGGACATACGTCCACCATCACATTGTCACGATGAGAGCGCCCGGGACCGCACTCGAACCGATCCGGATTACCTCCCCACAGCTGTCAGCGGCACGGGTTAGGAGGGACTTCAACACCCCTTGGAGGAACATGATGCCTATGGTTGTGTACCCGCACGTTGTGCCGCTTCCCCGCGGGCCAGCCCACCCCCGCTACAGCCTCGCCATCTTCATACATAAGCATCCGGAGGCTAACTCGTCCAAAGCCGTTATTCGATGACCATCTTCGGCCGTCAGGTGGGTTGAACTCTGGTTGGTGGCCCCTAAACCTGATTACTAGAGTCCTATATATACCGGATCTGGCTCACCAGGGACTGTGGAGGAACACGTTAACGTGGCACGATACGCTACTTGAACCGAGCGGCACTAGACAGGCCGACATCCAACGCTACTGGGCTAATGTGGCCACGCCCTTCAACTATCCCCTGCCACCTTTGACTGCAAGCGCGGGTTACGATCCTTTCGAGTTTCTCTTTGACAGAGTGCGCATGGGCGCGCAGAAGGACCATACCTTATACCAGTTTATGTCTTGGACGATTATACCCATGGGCAGTGTAGACAGTCCCGTAAGACGCTCCGTCCCTAGTTTAGAAATTCACCGGGGGTCGTCGGCGGGTTGGGCGGCGCTGACTGACCCGCGAGCAGAATTTAGCCAGATGCTGGGGAGGGAGCCCGACATCTAATCGGGCATGCACCGGGCGGCGCTCCCTACGTTGCTCGTGTTCCTGATACGCCTTATGGCCCGGGTCCGCGGTGGCCCCGGCCAGGACTTCAGCATCGCCAACAACATAAATATGATGCTCTGATTCAGTATTCGGGCCATAGGCGGGCGGGAGCTCCTGCGATTTTTGCTCGACTAGCAGATAAATGCCTTCAACATCGCAATACCGGGCCAGGCGATTCCTCCTTGGATACGGAACAACTATTGTATGTAAAGGGGAACACACTGTCTAAGTTTCTGAGTTTGGTGTCTCTCCGAATTAAATATAATGCCTCATACCGCTAACCATTCGGAATCGTAATGCTAAAAAACTTGCAACGCTTATTTAAATATTTGGCTACTTTGTAAATTTTCTACAGAAGTAAGCTGGGCGGATAAGTGGGCTGAACACTTTTTAACACTTCTTATTAAAAAATCCAAATAAATTGATTATAACGTAATATATTAGTAATAAAATAAAAAGTAAGTAAGGTTAAAAATAAGATAAGTTGTTTATTATTAATTAAGGTTATAACTTTTTAATAAATACGCGGAAGTATCCGGACTTGCTGTTTGATTAAGGGTTAAGGCTTAGCGAATTAAAAATTAGGGTAAATATAAAACTTAAAAACCTCGGATATTATAAGATTATATAATATAAATCCGGTTAAATTTAACGGATTAAAGATATTTATTATAAAAGTGTTATAATAAATTCGATATCTTATAACGTATTTATTTTTAAATATGTAACGAAATATATATGTAAACGATTTAAGTAAACAGTTAATTTACATTAATTAATATATTAATTAACTTATTATATTCGTAAATCTTTTATATAAGCGAAATATACAAGCTTTAATAATTTTTATTAATAAAATTTTAAGAAAATAATTATAACGTAATAAACTAATTTAAAATAATCGCATTTATTTTTATTAAGCGTGGTTAAATTTCTTTATAAATACTCGTGTTTTATTTTATATAACGGTATAAAGGTAAATTAATTATAAGATATATGTAACGAACCTGTTATATATCCACCTGGAAGTATAAGCAGTATCCGAAATAGGGTTTTTGATTTGTAGGTAACAATAACATAATAAATAAGGTATTCGTTAAAAAGATTTGCAAACTTTTTCCTTAACTAAAGATCGGTATAGTTACCTTTGGTTAAAAGCTTAAATTAATAGCTAAAGAACGAAACTAAATAAGTACTATTTACAAAAAGAAACCGATTATTATATATTTAACTTAAAATTTAATAAATATATCTGGGATTTATATAATCTATATAATTTAGTAAATTACCTAGATTACTTAAATCACCTAGTTCTTGGCGGGAAAAACTAAACTTTTCCCTCGCCGAAATTTAGCCGTCTGGAACCTGGCGCAGGCTTTAAAAGCTGGTTTCTTTAAAACAGAAACCCTTATTCCTGTACTATAATACCATTTCCCTTTTTTAAGGATTTTTGTCCCAAAAATAAAAACCGTAAGTATCTTCTTTATTTTGTTGAAAAAGTAGTTTTTTAACTGATTTTATTATAACAGGTCGAATTAAAAAAGGAAAAAAAAATCCGCGTTTAAATTAATACGAATTTCGTATTAATCGCGCAAAATTTATCGAAAAATTTGGCTTTAATATTATCTCTTATTTAAACTGTATTCATTTTAAAAAAATTAAATGTTTTTACGTAATAAATATTCCGAATTATAATTGCTATATTCGTTACCAGCGCCTGGCGTATAATGTACTGGAAATAAACTCCCTTGCAAAAATCGGGAAGAAATACGACCGTTTGCAGAAAAAATAGCGCAAAATGGAAAAGGCCTTAATTACTTTATTTAATCGTTTGAAACGGTTACGCCTTTAACAAAATATTTTAAAAAAAAGATTATTATTATTTTAAAAAAAAAAATTCGAACGGGATTAATAGGAGGATTAGGAAAAAATAAAGGAAGAACAGCGTCGTATAAAGGCGGAATAAGCGCAGCTTGCTTTTAAGATAAACGCTATAATAAAAGCGTTTATTTCCTTCGGATAGAACGCCGAAGTTTTAGACTTAAATAAGGGATCGTTATCGCCTACGACCTTGGCCGTACTGGAAACGGTCGGTCAGGATTTTGCCGGTAAAAGTCCTTAACCAGGTTTATCGCATTCGTTAAGTACTTAAATAATTCCCATATATTATTTTTAAGTAAGCAATCTATTTATTTAACCAGGTATTAAATCTTATTTTTAATTATTTTAAAATCCAATATTTTTTCGATTTCGTATTCGTTATCGTCCTTTTCGATTTTAAGGTTTTTTTTAAGTAAGATATTTTTTGAGGCTGGTTTTAATAAGGAAATATGGAATATAAGGTATATTTTTATAGTTTTGGAGAATAATAGTTTATAATTAATTTTTGAAATAATTTTTTTAATTTTAAATAGGTTAAATTTTTTAAAATTAAGTTTATCGTTAAATTTTTTCGTTTTAATTTGGAAAAGGTTTAATGTTACGTTTTGTTTTTAACGTAATAAATAGACTTTATTTCCTTTCGCTAGAATTGGTCCTTTAATTTTATTATTATTATAATATTAGGCCATTTTTTGCTGCAAAAATTATAACTTAGTTTAAAGTTGGGTTTGTATTATTTTAGTTCGTGGAATTACGGCAGTAATAATTAGTACTTTACGTATTAACTGTTTTAATCGTTGGGTTGTTATATCGTATTTATATATAGCTCTATAAAGTGATATACCCATATTTTCGTTAACGGACATATTATAGGTTATTTATATAAATAATAAAAGTTTAACTTAATTATTTTGTTAATAATTAACGTAACTTCGAAAGTATTATTTTAAGGTTTAATTTAATTATTCCGTTTAATTATTTATTTGGGGATAATAGGTTATCGAAAATTTAAGCTTAGTACGAATTTATTTAAAAAAACTGGTACCGAATTTAAATATAAAAAACTTATTTCGATTAAAAATAATTTTTTTTAGTATTCCGTATTTGTTAAAATAATATCGAACGAAGGCGTAAATTAGCTGTTTTGCTATTACGGTTCCTTTAAAAGGTAGAAAATATCCATATTTGGTAAGTTTGTTAATAATAACCCATATTATATCGTACTTAATTTTAATAACGGGATTTTTCGAAATAAGGAAACCAGTAATAAAATCCTAAGTTATAATATTTTATACTTTATTAAATATATTTATAAGTTATAATAAATTATATAGCTTATAGTAAGCTATTTTTATTTTGTTATAAACGTTATAATTTTTAATTACTTATTTAACGGTTTAACGAAGTTTTAAAAAGTCGTATTTTTTTTTAAAGTCGTTTGGTTATTTTAAACATTTTTTAATATCCATATAAAAGTTTTTCGTAAAATTTTTTAATAAATTCCTTTTGTTATTAACGGGGGATATAAATTTTCCCGCAAAATAATAATTAATCCTTATCGTTTCCTTTTAATTATTTAATTTCTTTTTGCTTTTCCGGATCGTAAAAATTTTTAAATTAAGTTAACTTTTTTGGAATAAGTTATTTTAAGGTTATATATAATTATATTATCCCATTATTTTTACGATATAATATTTATATACGTCGTTTAAAAACTTTAGAATTATAATTTCCTTTTTGGTTTAAAATATCCGTTTGGATATTTTTTTTACCTTTAATATGATAAATCTTAAAGTTAAATTTGGATAGAAAAATTATTTAATATTTATAACGTTTATTTAATTTTTAGGTAATTATAAATTTAATTAAATTTTTATGATTTAAATAAATATTAAATAATTCCTTAATTTTATTAAGGAATAGTTTTTATTCTTTAAATGCTAAAATAATTACTAATAACTTTTTATCATAAATGGAATATTTAAACTTAACGTCCTTAAATACTTTAAAAAAGTACGTTATTAAGTACCATTTTTTATTATCTTTTAATTATTTTAAAACTGCTTTAAGGACGTAATTTAAAGCATTTATTTTAAGTCGTTTTTTTTTATTATGGTTTAATAATTTAATTACCGGGGCGTTAATAATTTTATTCTTAATATTTTGGAAGATTTTTTTTACTTTTTTTAAAAATTTAATTTTTTTTAATATATTTTTTGGTAATAAGTTTAATTAAGGAATTAACAAGTTTACCGGAATCCTGGATTAAGGGTTATACGTAACTAATAAATCCTAAAAATTGACGGATATTAATAATAATAATTTTGTTAGGGATTAGTTAATTTTTGGTAATTTTTAATTTAAAATCCTGGATCTGGATTTATTCTGTAATAATAATAAAACTTAAAAAATTTAGTTTTTAAATATACTAAACGTTTTTTTTTTGCGTTTATTAATAAGTTAACTTTTTTTAAGGTTTTTAATATTTAAATAATATATTTTTTATATTTTTCTAAGGTTTCCGAATAAATAAAAATATTATCCAAATAAACGAAAACGAATTTGTTTAAAAGTTTTTGTAAAATAATAGTAAGCATATACTAAAAGCTGGCTAAAGTATTAATTAAACCTTATGGCATAATCTTATATTCGTAATATTTATAAATAATTTTAAAAATAATTTTTTATTTTTTGTTTTTGGTTATTCGAATTAAGTAATAATTATCTGGTATGTTTAAAGTTATAAATTATTTAATTTTATTAATATTTTTCCTTATGGTATTTATTAACGTTAAGGGATATTTATTTTTAATAATAATATTATTAAATTATTTATAATCGTGGATTCGTTAATATATAAGATTTCCGTCCTTATCGATCTTAATTTTACCGTTTTTTATTTTTGGTATTATTATAATTAAATATCCTATAAGTAATTCGGATTTTTAAATATAACTTTTTTTAAAATTTCGTTAAAAACTTTTTCAAAAAGCCTTAATTTTTTTAAGGTTTATATAGTAAATTTGGTAAAATTTTAAATAATATCCTTTTTTAATAGGAATTTTATAATCTTATTAGTTATGGTTAAATAATTTTTTTCGGGTTCGTTTTTTAAATAATTTTTTAAATCGTCGATATTTAAAAGGTATTATTATTATTAAGTCGGAAATTCTGGTTTTTTTGATTATATAACAGATTTTATAAAATTCCTTTTTAAAATTATTCCATAAAAACGTTTATTTTTTTCCAATTAATTCTTAAATTATTAGAACGAAATTATAGTATTTTTAAAATAATATTTTATCTTAAAATATCGGCGATATCGAAAATAATTCGTTTTAAATATTTTTATATTTGAACCATAAATTTTTTTATTTTTCGGAAAATTTAACCGTTATCGTAAGTAAATAAGTTTTTATTAATTATTTGTAACTTATATAACTGCTGCTTATATTTCCAAGGGATCTGGTATTTTTCGGTTATCTTAAAAAAAATAAAGTTTCCTTTTATTTTAAAGTTAATTATGGCGTTAAATATTTTATTTCCGTAATGAATAGGAATTTCGATCTAATTTCGTATTCCTTTTTTTACCTCGTATAAGGTTTTATATATAAAAGCTTCTCGGTACCTTATTTTCGAGGGCTTTTACCGTTTTTTAACTAATGCACCCTGGAGGTTAAAAAATATCTCCATTCGCGTACCTTTTTGGCTACATACTTGGTATAATGGTTATCTATATACCTAAACCATTTTCTGTTACCGAATTGGTATTTAAAAATATCGGTCTTTTTTTAGCCCTTCCTTAGGTCTAGTATTTTGCGAATTATTGGGTTAAAAGGGTAGATTTCCGAAAGGGGTACTTTTATAATTAGGAAGTCGTATTTGTCGCAAGGTACTAATACGTAATATAAACATCCTTACGCTATAACCCTCTGGCTTTGTTTTAATTTAGGGTGCAGGTAATAAAACCTAGAGTAATCTGGCTATTAAGGAATTTCTATATATCTGCATTCGTTATTTGGTTTTATAAATATCTTTTTATCGTATTTTAACCAAAAATCGTTATTTTCCTTAGCGCGTAAATAGGTAAGGTATCTATCGTTATAATAAGTAATAAAATGCAGAAATCCATAATTGTTTATTAATAGATGGGATTTAAGGTATATCGTACATTCCGGAAGCTTGCAAAATTTCGGGAACAATTATTTATGGCTACCGAAATCTTTTCGTAACTAACCGTTTTAATCGTATATTTTATACTTTTATATATTAAGATAATAAATATATTTTAACCTAATAGTTATTTTAAAACTCGCTCGTTTTAAATAATATTTACAAGCTTTAGTTATAACATTTTTACGAATAGCGTAATCTTTATAACTTAGGTCGTCGTACCTAACCTTATTAATCGTAACAATTATAAATTCCTGATCGGCGGAAGTAAGGCTTATTTCCTTTTTATCCTTATTTTCATTATTTATATCTCGTTCGGCCGCACGGATCTTTTTTTTGGGCTGGAAAATCCTTCCTTTTTAAAGGTTCCCTTTCTTCGTTAAAAAATAACATTCGTTTTTAAAATAGCCCTTCTTGCTACAGTTAAAACATTTAACTTTGGACTTATTTTTCTTAAATTCCGCTAAAATAATACTGGCTTCCTTCTGGAATCTATCCTTTACTTTCTTTTTGCTATTAAAACGTTTATTTTTATTTCGTCTGCCGGTACCTTTTTTCTTAAGGTATCGATTAAAAGTACGTCGATCGGAAATAATAACCTTATCGGTATATTCCTCAAAAAGGCCCGTTTTAAGTATTTTAAATATGTCGTCTTTAACCTAAGGCTTTAAGCCGTTATAATAAGGGGAAAAATAACGCATCCTGGGGTAATTTAAAAATAACTGCTAATCGGTTAAACTTAATTATGTACTTAACTGCCGATATAATTTATTGGAATCTATATATTTATTTAACCGCATATTATTATTTATTTATATTTTTATATAAAATTCGTATTCGTTCTTCGAAATTTCCGTAATCGGTAAAAATATAATTAATAACGTCCAAATAATTATCGGGAAAATTTATTAAATAATTACTAAAAATGGGTTCGAATTAATCGAGCACTTTTCCAATAAGTAGCTGGAAAATGGCCATTACCTTTTAACATTTTTCCGTTAAAAAACTTTCGTATTATTTAAGGTAAAATCTGGCCTTAACCAGAAATCCTTTTACGTTCGTAATTTTATTATAAGGTTTAAGGATAATTAATTTATAACTTTTAATATTAAGTATTTTATAATAAATAAAAAAAGGTATAATTTCTTTTCGTTTTTAATTAAATAAGAAAAAAAATAAAAGTTCGTAAATAAAAAACAGGTATCTTAAAAAAATGCCGGGGTTTTAGAATAAAACGTAAAAAATTTTTTTTAACTGCCGGATAAGTTTAATATTTTCTTTTTTAAGTTTTATTACTTCCTTAATTATAAAATCTAACCGCTTATCGGTTATAAGTTCCTTTTCCTTTCCCTTTTCGATTCCTATTTTTAATTTTTCCTTTTTTTTTAATCGGACTTCTTAACCTGGACCTCGATAATTTTTTTTACCTTTTTAAAAGTAAGGGTAAGTTATTGTTAAAAAAAAGAAAATTTTTTTTGGCCCTTAATTTTGGTGGTTACGGATGTTATATTATCGATTAATTAAAGCACTTTTTTAATAAGGAATAAATTATTTAATCTGGTTACTAATCTTTTATTAGTTAATAACGGGGATCGAATATATTATTTATTTACTAAACGTCGTTTTATAATATTATTTTTATTAAATTTAATAAAATTTATATCTAACTAGGTCTTAAA
The DNA here is from genome assembly GCA_004155925.1 of Monosporascus sp. MG133. Classification (NCBI taxonomy): domain Eukaryota; kingdom Fungi; phylum Ascomycota; class Sordariomycetes; order Xylariales; genus Monosporascus; species Monosporascus sp. MG133. Next base: position 113,048 of record QJNX01000045.1, on the reverse strand, counting down.
TTATTCGTTAATTATTAATTAAGGAATTATCAAAATATAACGAACCTGTTATATATTTACCTGGAAATATAAACTGTATCCGAAATGGGGTTCTTAATTTGCAGGTAATAATAACATAATAAATAAAATATTCGTTAAAAAATTTACGGATTTTTCTTTTAATTAAAGATCGGTATAATTACTTTTAATTAAAAATTTAAATTAATAACTAAAAAACGAAATTAAATAAGTATTATTTATAAAAGGAAACCGATTATTATATATTTAACTTGAAATTTAATAAGTATGCCTGGGATTTATGTAATCTGTATAATTTGATAAATCACCTAGATTACCTAGATCACCTAGTTCTTGGCGGGAAAAACCAAACTTTTCCCTCGCCGAGGTTTAGCCGCCTGGAGCCTGGCGCAGGCTCCAAAGGCTGGTTTCTCCAAGACAGGAACCCCTGTTCCTGTACTGTAACAATATAATCGTGCTATTTATATTAAAAACCGTATTATTAAAACTAAAATAATAACAAATTTTTATATTATATACTAAACTAATATAAATTAAAACTAATGTAAAATATTTAATTATAATATACGGAACAATTATAATAAAAAGAAAGAACATACGATAAAAACGAAAGTAACGAAAATAAACAATAAATGAAAAATCCGCTTAAATGAAATAAATTATTCAAAGTGGGTTATAATATGGTTATAAAAATCCGTTTAAATATAATAAATTATTCTGGATTACTTTACGTTAAGTTTTTAATGCCGTTTTTAAATCTTAGTCCAATTATAATTTTAGCTTGTAAAAAGTTTAATTCCTAATATAAATTTCCTCTTTTAACATATTTATTTTTAAACTTTATAAATTTCTTAAATTTCTTTTGTTTAAATTAGGCTTCGCTTACTTATTAATTAAGGATTCGTTATAAATCTTAAGATAAACATACTTTATATATGAAACTCGAAGTTATACCTTTTTTATTTCATTATAAATAAAAACAAAATATATATTATTAGAAAACATAATACGTTAAAGAATATATATTTAAATCTTTTAACTCCTTTGTTAACATTTATTAGAAAATTAAGCGTTTAAAACGAAGAAAGTTATTAATTTATAAAGAATTTTAATTATTAAAATGTATCATATTATATCCTTATTAAGTCAAAAGAAACTTTAATTTGCTTATATTACGACCGGCTTTAAGGCGAACTTTATCGGTTGAAAGGTATTAAATTAATAAATTACGATTTTTTATTTTTTAACTAACAAAAATCATAAAAGGTTGAAACTGAATAAGAACGTTTAAAATTTAAGTTTTACTGGTTATATATTATTAACTGGTCCCCTGTCATTGATTAAGCAACTTCCGACATAATTAAGAAAAGTCTTTTAAGAAACATTAAGTATTTATAAAATCTTTAACGGATTTTAAATATTTTTAAATTCCGGATAGTTTTTTAGTTTGATTAACTATTACCTTTTACTTCTTTTTTTAATACCCACTATTTTTAAACCTTTTGTATTAAGGCGTTTTTTAAAACTCTTTTTTGTTCTGTATAAACTTATATAATATTTATTATTAACTTTTTTAAAACGAATTTAACATACTTTAATTTTAAAAGACCGTTTAAATTATTCGTTAAATCTTTTGGAATATGTTATAGGATTTATATTATTTAATAAACTTGAAAGTAAGTTTCATCTAAATTATTTAAATGTTTATTAACGTTATCTTAAAACTTGTACAATAATTTATATTATATATTAGATTAATTTCACCATTAATAATCCTCTTGCCTTAATTAGTTTATTTTTAAATAAAATAATACCGTGAATTAGTTTTAAACGTTTTATTAATTCTGTTTAATATTCGGTTTATTTATAAATTTTAAACGTTTAAACATTTAAAATTTAAGCTTAATTATGTTATAAAGTTTTGTTAAAATTATAAATTAGCTACATTATTATAATTTAATACAATTGTTTTTTAAAGTTTATATATATTAATTATTTATAATTATTATAAATATAAAATAAATAATAAGATAATAATAAAAAATAATGATTAACTTAAGGTTCTTTATTTATTATAAGTAACCATGTATTAAATATGTATAACTGTATAAAGGTAAAAATTTAATTTTTGTATTCGATTAGAAATTACGGAAAGCTTATAGATACATATAATCAAAAATCCCGTTAAATAAACCCGAATCATTATAACGGGTAATGGGTCTCCACTTTACGCTTAAAATCGACCGTATAACGTACGGATATATATCCTTAAAACAGCTAATATAAACTATATTAATTGTTTTAAAAAACCTAATGCAAATATTTCGGACCAAATATGTAAAGATTTAAACGCATATTTTATAAACCTTAGTTATTAATATTAACATATATTATATAAACTTTATGTAAAAACTTTCAACGTAAGTTTAGAAGGTTTTTCATTATTTAATCAGAGAATCACCGCTTTACTTTCTAACATTTTTAACAATGTTTTTAATAATATCAAGTCGACGTTATATATCGTTTAAATTAGTAATTATTCCGGATAAAACTTTTTTAATAACTTTAATAATCGCGTTAGCCTTTTTTTTATAACCCTAATAATTTCTTAATCTTATTATTAAATCAGCTATTAATAACTTAAAAACTAACGCTTATATTAAAAAGGGTAATATTCCTGCCGTTATAAGTGCTTTTTTAATAATTCTTTTTTAACTTCGTGTATAATTTTTAAAAAAGACCATTATATTAAAATAAATTACGCTTTTATTATTAATCTGTACCTGATATTTCTATTATATAAATAATTTAATATATATTTAAGAATCTTATTTTTATAAAGTTACGGTTAATTTCTACCTTTTAATAACCCTTCGGATCGTAATATTTGATAATTAATATAATAACCTTAATTAGCCTTTTATTATCGTATCTTCTTTAATATTTCTAGGATAAATATGCACTTTTTACGTTATCATAAAAAGATCTTAAATAAAAATATCTTTCTTCTTCGGGGAGACGTAACCGTGTAGATAATTAGATACAATGATAGATTGTTACCTTAATTCCCGTGCTTTACTAAAACCCATCCCTTTCGTAGTCTTACATTAAGGCGACTTTAGACTGCCTAGCTCCGAGCCAGCTCTTATCTACGTCGATTTTTGTCGGAATTTTGGAAAATTTTCGCAATCCGGAATAGCCGGGTAAACTATCGTTCGCAATCCTTTTTGTATTATTTCAAAATTTAAATTTCGATGTTTTCGAACCGGTTTTTATCTTTTCCGTTTAATTTATTAATAATATTTTCATAATTTTTATATTATTCGGCATAAATTCCGTTAAAGACTCGTTATTATAATTTTTACGTATTAAATTTTATCCGAAAATTAAAAGCCGAAATCGATTTTTGGGAATAAATCTTTTGGGAATAAAATCTTTGGTTCGATGGTAATATCGATAGGTTTAGCGCGTCCAGTAACCTTACCGGAATTTTATGCCGCTTTCTTTCTTTTTTCTTTTTTTTTCTTTTTTTTTTCTTTTTTTTTTTTTGGAAATCCTACGGTTGCGGATTACCGGTATATGTATTCGGAGTTGCGCGGTATATTTAGTTACCTTGATAAAGGTAATTCGAAAAGGTTGTTTGGTATTAAGTACTTTTTACCTGGTTTATCGTATTAATATCTTTCTTTTAGCTATAGGAATAATTAAGATTAAAGTTCTTAACCCTTTTCCTGGCTGATATTTAATATTTTTAGCCGGAAGATTAGTAAGGGCTCGTATAACCTTTTATACGCTCTTAAGGTTTACCTTTAACCTTTATAGTTAAGGTTATTTTTAATGTTTATTTTTAAGGTTTATCCTTAAGGTTTATTTTTAAGGTTTATTTTTAAGGTTTATTCTTAAGGTTTATTCTTAAGGTTTATTCCTAAGGTTTACTGCCTGGCAGAAGGTTTATCAGAGTTAAAGCTTATCGGCAACCACGCATTCTGCTTCAGAGTGAGGTTTTGCTTCAGAGTAAGGTTCTATGGGACTGAGGTATATAATCTATTTTAACCGTGGAAATTATTGATCAGTTATCGTATTCGAAGATATTAGGTATAGTATTTATCGTATGGATTATATGTAAAATAATTTTCTGTATATTTCGTTCAGCCTGGAAAATAAGGCTTGAACCTAGATTAACCTTACAAATAAAAATATCTTATTAAGGTTTTCATATTAGCTTTAATAATACACTGCTTAATGTTTTTAAGTACTTTAATTTATAATTTAATATTATAACCGTATTTATTCGAATTCGAATAACGTAAATTTTTAATCTGTTTTAATTCTTAATTTTCTTATCATTTTCATTTTATTATTAAGTTTTAACTTAATTATATTTAATTTATACTTTGGTCTTTCGAAGAAAAAGTTCCGTATAATAATTAAAAACTTTTTATGTTAATTTTCTTTAATTTTTTAACTACCGTTAATAACTTATCTAATGCTATTATTTTCCGAATAAACGTTATTAAACGAGAGGAAATTAAATTAAGAATGTTATATTAAACGATGTATTTATTAATATTATTATTAAAGGTATTAAGTTTATATTTAGGCTTTTTCTTTTTATTTTCTTCGTTATCTTCGTTGTCTTCGTTATCTTCGTTATCCTCGTTATCCTCGTTATCTTCGTTATCTTAGCTATCTTCGTTATTATCGTTGGACTCTTTATTCCGCGCTTTTTAATAGTTGCGGTGACCGATTTTTCCAACAAATCGGTGATATATATACCGAACCTATTATGATTCCTATTTAAAAAAGTTACTGAATCCGCCAATTTAAGGAATTATTTTTATTAAAATCCTTATATAAACTATCCGTAATATTTCAAATATCTTAAATATTCGTATTATTCCGTTAAGTAATGTCTTGGTTAAAATAACCGTTTTCTTAATAATTAATACCTTAATAACGGTATCGCTTGAAGTTCGGATTTTGTTATTTAGTTTATTAAGAAAATAATTAATTTAAAAATTTATTAAACTTGTTATTATTTTACTTTGTAAGCTACTTATATCCGGCTTATTATTAGCGTTACTATTAAACAGATTATCCTTTACCGAAGGAATGATAAATCTTAAAAAAAATTAATTACTTTTTTCACTTTTTTGAATCTTAGCATATTTGGAACCAGGTATGGCCTTATTAGCGGTTTTATCGTTTGTTATCGCGGAATTTTTATCGGATTATTCGTTCTTAAGGTAATATATCGAGCGGATCTTTTGTTAAAAATAACTGAAAAAACCTAAAGGTTATAAAAAACTACCGATTCATTTACTAATTAATAAAAAGTAATAATATAAAAGGAAGGAAAAAACTGTAAAACTTTTTGAAATTATTAAATACATATTTTTAAAGCCGATAATATACATTCGCCTAATAACGTACAATTTCTTAAAAAAGATATGAACAATTATAAATTATATAACATATATAATGGAAAGTTAATTCAAATATAAATAAACTTTAAAAAGAATATAAATTTAAAATATTTAAAAACTACGACTATGTAGCCGTTATTTAATACTTTGGTATTATTAAGACGGATTAAATCATCTTTTAAGTATTCTGCCAGATAATTAATTAAATACCTCGCTTTATACCGATAAATTAACGTATTACTTATGATAAGTAAATCCTTTTTAAAATTTTATTCGTTATTTCTAACCGTATAATTTATTTATTTACTTCAGTATTATATTAATAACTTACTTTTTATTAATAAATCCGGTATCGTTAAGGTTTATTCTCAAGGTTTAGCCTTAAGGTTTATTCGTTAAGGTTTATCCTTAAGGTTTACTGCAGCCAGCTGGCATAAGGTTCATCAGAGTCGAAGCTTATCGGCAACCACGCATTCTGCTTCGGAGTGAGGTTCTGCTTCAGAGTAAGGTTCTGCTTCAGAGTGAGGTTCTGCTTCAAAGTGAGGTTCTGCTTCAGAGTGAGGTTCTGCTTTAGGCTAAGGTTCTGCTTTAGAGTGAGGTTCTGCTTCAGAGTAAGGTTTTATGGGACTGAGGTATATAATCTATCTTACTTGGAAAAACCATTAATTAATTATCATATTCGAACATATTGGGTATAGTATTTATCGTATAGATTATATATATAATGATTTTCTGTATATTTAGCTCAGCCTGGAAAGTAAGGCTTGAACCTAGATCAACCTTGTATTAATAAATCCGGTAATTATAATATTAATATTTCTAAGTTTTATTCGTTATTATTTATAATTAACAGATTAAAATTAGGAATATTTAATTCGAATAAATCTTTTTATATCCCGGCTTATATAATCATATTTTAAAAACGATAAAATAAAGTTTATCTCCGGTTTAAAAATCTAACTGATAAACTTATCTTTTATTCGTTTAAAAGTTTTAAACAGATTAATCCAGACAGTAAAACGTTTCTGTTAAGGTTAATTAAATAAATAATACACAGTAAAAAAAGAAATTTAATTCTTATAACATTGATTTTGTGCCTTATAAAGTAAAAGTAAATTTAAAGTTTTATTTTAAATTATTCGGATTAGAAATCCTGAATTATAAATTTATAACCTTTCTTACGTTAGCGTTATTTAACTCTTAATTCTATATTATATACTATTAAAAGTACTTTATCTAGTTAATACTTGAAAGAAATTTATAAATGTTAAATTTAACAGATCCGTATTAAAATATAAAATTGTTATATAATACTGTAAATGAACCGTTTGTAAAGATATTAATTTTCTTAAACGTCCAATTTAATTAATGTAATATTCTTTTAAATTAAGTACTTAAGTCTTAATTTCTTAAAAATTTAAAATCTCTTTTTACGAAATAAATGTTACCTAAGCTTTTTATTATACGATGCCTATTAAAATGTTACTTTTGATTATAAATTAACTTTAATTCATTTTTAATAGAAAATAAAAAAATATATAATATATATACCGGTTAAACCGGACCTAAGATTAAAGATAATTTATAAACTTGAATAATTAATAATATTATTTTTGCGCTTATCGGCCTTTATATTTTATAAAACGTTATAAATACGCTTATATCAATAATTTATCACGTTTCTTTTAACAATATGAAATTAAAGTTATTATGAAAACTAAGTATATTTTAAAAGACGATTACGTTCCTTATATAAAAATATTAAATACTAATATCGTTATACACATTATTAAATTTATTTAATTCGTCTTATATAAAAGCTATTAAATTTAAACTGTTATAAGGAAGCAAAATAACTCGTTTAATGTTATATTAATCCTTTATAAAACATAATATAGCCTAATTAAATTAAATTAACCTTATTAAAATTTAAAAGATTAGAAATATATAAATAATAATTGCCTTAATAAAAACGTTACCCGAAATGAACTAAAATAGAAAAACGTTTATAACCTTTTATATCCTTATATTAGAACGGCCAATTTTCCTTTTATTAACCCTTACATTTCATTTATTTTTAAAGTTACCTTATATACAAAGAAAATAAACTTAACCTTACTTCTAAGTATATCTTTTCCAGGGATAGTCTCATTATTCCACTTGCTGGATAATTAAAAAATTATAATCTTATATACCTTTTTATAAAGGTTTATTTATAAAAAAAGCGATTTAGTCTTTTTTAAAAAAAACGTGTTAAACCTATAAATAATTCTGGAATATTTTTATATAACCTTTTTGTCGTTTATATATACGAACTTAATTTTAAAGATATATATTTATTTCCGTTACTTGAGTACCTTAATTTATAAAACCCCCGATTTATTAAATTTATAAAGAATTTCGTTGTTTATTTATAATGGATATTATTTTAATGCCATACTATATAATTCCTGTACGTAATTAAGTCATTATATTTAAATGATTTCTTAAAAACGTTAATATAATTATCCGATTTAAAATTCTATTTGCCTTAATATTATAACTTAATAAATATAACGGCACTGGCAGCTGGGGCACGTCAGACCCCACTTTTGCACAGCTGATAGCAGCGCAGCCCTTGGCCTATTTAGGTCTGCTGCACAAGTGGCCATTCTCTTTCTTTTCCCTTCCTTTCTTCACCTTGAAATCTTTGTCTATAGCTTGCTAATAAACCAGCGTTCTGCTGCATACAATGGCCGTGACAATAAACGGATTAAAACGAAATTAGAAAAAAGGATTTCCGCGTAATATCAGGTATACAATTTATCTTAACCATGAAAAATATTAATTAGTTATCGAGTTTGAAGAGACTAGGTATAGTATCTATCATATGGAATATACCTGTCAGATATAAGGGTTATCAGTAATGTTGTATTATATAACTAGTTGCCGGTCCTTTAAAACGCGCACTGTAATATAATGTAATCTGTCCACGGAACATATATGGTCCGATCAGAGGGAACCTTTCCGTATATGGAATGCTAGCGTAACCCCTGCTAGCTGACACACCCCCTTAACGCCTTAACGTAGTTACGGCGTTAACTGTTACCTTTTATTACTCCTTAAAGCCGCGGCTGTTTATTTTATCTCTTTTCCGGCAATTAAATCCTTTTAATTAACCAGTTCCTTATTTAAATAACTTTTAAAATCTTTTTTCGTTAATTTAAGGCTTTTATAATATCTATTAATTTTAACTACTTTTTAAAATATTTAAAAAGTTTACGTAATAAGATTTTTATTAATCCATTAATTAATATATTATCCGTAAACGTATATTTTATCCTTATTATATCTTTTTTTGCAGCTTTTCGAAATTAATAATTATATATATTTACATATCGTAAATTTATTTATATAAAGGTAACGTCGGTATTAATAAACGGTATAATTTATTAATTATCGTATTATATATTTAAACGTTTTATATTTAAGCTAACTTTTAGATTTTAATTAATTAAAAATAAAATAAGGTTTTTTTTATAGCTTACGTAAAAAATAATAATTCTGTTTCGGTTATTAAAATAACTATTATATTTTACTTATTTGCCCGTTATTTTATTATTTTTTAAAATAATTTTATAACGTAAATTTAAAAACTTTTTCGATTAATCGTATTATTCGTAAAAAAAACGTCGTTTTAAATATTTAACGAATCCTTATTCCTAAATTATAACGTTAATATTTTAGTTCCGATTAAAGATAAAATAATTGGATTAATAATTTTATAAAATAAGTTATTAAGATTTAAGTTAAATCGGATAAATTTAAATACCGTAAAAATTATATCAGGTTGCGTATTAATTATTACGTATAAAATAAAACCGATTTCTTTTTAAATATTTATTAACGGAACTTAAATAAACTAAATCAAAATTCGGCAATAATTTAACGTCCATTATTAACGTATTTAAAAGGTAATTTAATTTTTTTTTAAAATGAAGTTAATTAATTTATTTATAAAATCGGATTAAAATAATTAAATTTTTATATTAAGTTTATTTTTAACTATTTCGATATCGGGAAATTATTATAAATCCTTACCGTATTTATTAAAATAACTAATTAACGAAAGTTTAAGTTTCTTTGCGGTACATTATAACGATATCGTTTATAAAAAAAATCTTTTAACGTATAAAATAATAAGGTTTAAAAGAAATAAGGTTAAATTCCAACTTTTTAAGTATTTTAATAAAATCTTTTTATTAAAATAATTTTTTTTTAATTTATATAATATCTTTTTAATTAACAAAATTTTATTACGTTATAAATAACTTCAGGATATTTTTATAAATATTAAATAAATAAATTCGCGTTAATAAAAACGTTTATAACGTTATATTACTTAAGTTTTAGGTCGAACTTAGCCGTAATAACGATTAAAGTTCGGAACCACTTTTTAATTAAAATAAATACGTATATATTATTATAAAAGTTTTTAAGTTATTAATTATTTCGTAAAACGAAACGTGTTTTTTATTTTTGTAATTAATTATATTTATTAAACTTATAAACATATATTTATATATATCTTAAAACTTATTCCTTTTGAAACAAAAATTAATTAACGGATTTTTAAGATTATATTTTTTATGATTATATAAATAAACTTTTTAAATTTTCCGAAATAATTCTTTGAGTAAAAATATATTCAGCTTTGTATAACCTTATAGCAATAGCAATAAATTACGTTTATATAGTCGGTTTTATAACTTAAAAAAAAAAATTTTTTTTTCGAAACCTTTTCGATTAAAATGGTACGTATTTCGGGTAATTGTTTTCCTTACATTTCCGCAATTTACCGGCCAGTTATTAATTAAATTTATAAAATAGATTAGTAGTTTAATATTAAACGTAACTTTTTAAACTTTATAATCGTATTTAATAATATTTTTATAATACGGAATATAAGGAAAGTTTACGTTTTTAACCGTAATGTATTTTGGGTTTTTAACGTTATTTTAAGTTAAATAATATAATAAAAACTTGAGATTATTTTTTTAATTTCCGCCGGCGTAATAATCGTAATAGTTATTAATATGAACGTTAATGGTAGTAATTGTCCAAAAGACGGAAATGGTTCTAATATAATAATCATATAAAGGTAATTAATTTTATGCGAATAGGTTTACTTTTTATTATCTCGTACGTTTTTCTGGACGTTTATATTATTTTAAAATAATTCTTTTTATTTGACCGAAAGTTAAATTATTCCATTTAAGGTTTTTTTTATATATGTATAAGGTAGTTATGGGCCTAATTAAGTAATTTTATTTATCGGAATAATTTGCATAATTCGTTTTCCGTAACGTAAAAAACACTATTTTCAAATTTTTAATATTACCTAAAAAGGTAATCTTTTCGTTAAATTATGTATTTCGAATAATAATAACCTTATTAATTAAAGGATTTTAAATGTCGTAAATATTCGTAAATCGGTACCCGACGAAAAAACTAATCCAGGTGTTAGGATTTAATGTTTAAAGTTTTTGCTTTTTTTATAGCAGTAATAATTATAACGTAGGTTATATAGCCGTATAATTATAGGTACGTTTTATTAAGGTTTCCAATTAAGTATTATAATGCCGTTTTTATATACCAGGTAAGTATAATAAATTTCGTATGGGTTTTGTTAAAAAAAAGCGTATTTAGGGATACGGTTATATAAATATATTATTATTTTAAGGATATATACGATTAAAAACGAGGGTAACTTAATGCTATTTCGTATTATAATCTTTTTTTAATTATACTTTTTAAGCGTTTTATAATTCCGTTTTGGGCTTACGTATGTAATATTAAATGTTTAAGTTTAATATTAAAAAAAAAGTAATTAAAATATATTTTGAAGCTGGTAATTTTTTAAGATTTTGTTATTATATTCGAATATTTGCGGCACGATTTTATTTTGGATTTTGAAAACCTTTAAAAAGTATCGGAATGTCGTAATTAATATATTTTACTTTCGATTTTTAATGTAAATATTTTAGATAAAGTTTAAATATATATCGGTTATAAATATAACGTATTTATATCTTTTAAAACTTTTTTCGAAATTTATAAAATGAATAACGATTCGTTATTTTAATCGGAACGTTTTTTTTCGGGTTTCGGCATATTTGCCTTTTAGTTTTCGCTTTATTGTATGTTTAATATTCGATTATTATTAAATCCTTTTGGCGGATTTGTTTTTATATGGGATTATAATTATATAATTATTTCGGGCCTTGGGTATTTTAGTTTTAAGTATTATATTATACCGTTACCGGTTTATGGTAATTTTGTTATATATAAATTAAAATTTCGTTTATAAATAATTAGGGTTACTTAAATTATAATTACGTTAATACTTTTGACAACGAATTAATTAAATTTATTTGTTAGCATAATAATTACTTACTTAAACTTATTTCGAATAGAATTATTATTGTTTCGGTTATTTTACTAGTATTTTTTTCTGGAATTGTCGAAAGGATACCAAATTATACGCGAAGTTTTCGTAATAAGTTACGTTATATAAAAGTAACGTTTTCGGGCTTATAAAATTTTAAAGTAATATATTTATTTTTTCGTATTTCTTAATTGGAACAAAGTTTTTCCTTACGTATATTCCGTCGCCTTAAATCGTTATTTTATAATAAAAAAACCGATTAATAAGGTTAAAAATATGGATTATAAACCTTAAATTTAAAATGGATAAATCTTTTAAAAAATAAAACGTAACCTTTATCGTATTACGTTAATCGGAAATTAAAGAATACGTTAAAATTCGTTTTATTCCTTTTAGGAATTAATTTCTTTATGGTTTTTAATAAACGGTTAATTTTTTCCTTTAAGAATTTATCGGTAACGATACGTTCCTGGACCAGTACCATTATTATTTGATTAAAGCGGAAATCTTTTAGGACTTTCTTAAGGAACGCATAAAAATATTAAGGTAATTTGTAATAAAAGCTTAAGTAAGCCTTATAACGCATACTTTATGCATCCGATTTTTAACGTTTTCGTTTGTTATTATTACGACTTACTTAAGAACCGTTACGAATACTTCGTTTCTGCCTTTTTCCAAAAATCTTATTACGCAGTTAATTATTAATATCCTTAATCTGTTCTTAATTAAAATCGTTTTAATTCGAAAAGTTTTTAAGAATTCCGTAAAAAGTTAAAAACGTTACTTTAATATTTCTTGTTAACTATTATGGATTTATTATAATTTAATAATTTTAAAAAATTAATTTGAACTTCCGGGTAATTAATCGTTTTTCTTTTCGATTTTATCCCGCTTAAAAATATAAATAAATTCGATTAATTAGGTATAATCGATATTATTATTATATATAACTAATTCGTCCAAATAACCGGTATAATCGTTTCGGAAACCCTTTAACGTTAACTTTAAGCTATAATATTTTATTATCTTCTTATTTATTTATTAAACTTTTTAATAATTTTCGGAACTTGCTTTAATAATTTTTCGTATTTACGTTTAATATTTATAAGTAATCGATTATCGTAAATTTTTCCGGCTTTGGATAATTTAACGTACCAGCTTTTAAAATCGTTATTTAGGTTTAAATAAGTTTATTTAATCGATTAAAAAATAATATTTAAAACTTATTTTATAATTTCGTTAAAATCTTTTCGGAAGGTTTTATATTTTCGATTTAGGTGGATATAAGTCGTAAAGTCCTAGTTATAAACTTATTTATTTTCGGTCGTCATTTTGAAAGTATTTATTAAGTAACCCGTTTAATCGATTTTTTCGATTTGCATATTTCATTCGGAAAATAAGCTAGCTCCTTACGTCGATTGGCAAAGTCGTCTTTTTAGATAGGAGGTTATATCGGGCGGTATAGGTTTGGTAAGCCATAAAAGGTTCTAATTAAGGTTAATATATTTTTACAAATTATGTCCTTTAATTCTGGTTTTAAATTCGTCCTTAAATTTGTTCCAATCCTTAGGACCATTATAAATAACTGCGGACGTTATCAATACGGTTATTATTATGGTTAATAAAAAATGTAATAATTATTACTAATACATAGCCTATATCGTTTTAGTAACAACTGATCAATTAATAATAACGCGAATTAAACGAATAAAACTTTTAATTATCAGATATAAGGGTTATTAATAATGTTATATTACATGACTAGTTGCCGGTCCTTTAGAACGCGCATTACACTGTAATGTAATCTGTCTACGGAACATATATGGTCCGATCAAAGGGATCCTTTCCGTATATGGAGTGCTAGCGCAACCCCTGCTAGCTGACAATACCCGTAATGATTCTCCGTATATTCGGCTCAGCTTGGAAAACAAGGCTTGAACCCAGACCAACCCTGTATATATAAAAAGTAACTTATTTATAAATCGTTAACTGAAACTAAGACAGCTACGAAATTGTATTAATATTATATTATATATAGTTAATTTTTAGGGATTAATAATTAAAAAAACAGTTTAAATGCGTTAAAGAAACTAAAATATATCTTGTTAACTATATGGTTTATAATACTTTTTAATATAATATTAAATACACGTAGGGATAATTACATTATTAAAAATTTTAAAATCGACTATAATATAATATTTTTATTTTATAAGGTTTAGTTACCTTTATACATCGAAAACCGGAACCGTTATAAGGATAGGTATATATTATATCTTTTTACGTTTAAAGTTTATAATATTCTTTACTAAAAACTATTAGTTCTGCATTCTTAACGCGTATATCTTAACTGGCTTTAATTACTTTTATTATCTCTCGATTAAATTAATAACCCTTTTATACCTTTTAAATATATATATAACGTCTTTATTACGAAAGATCTTAGATTATGAATAATATAACATAGCTTATTAGTAATTGCAGAATCGTAATATATGATAATTATTCCGGCTTTAAATTTTATAACAGAAACGTTAATTAATTTTATAACTTTATATAAAAATATATAAAGGCTAAGCTTTAAGGACTTGATTATCTTTACGCTATTTCCGTTTTATATTATTAAAGAGATAAATCCTTTAAACGTATTAATTTACTTATTTTAAGTTATACCAGCCTTTTAATATTAATTAGCTTTATATTAACTAACTAATTAAGTTTCATTATTATCTTCGTAGTTATATATAGTCTTAATTCTTTTTATATATAGAAAAGGTTTGGCTTTAAGCTTATAAACAATAGCGTTTTTAAGATAAACCTATTAAAAGTAAAATTAAATATTTCCGATTTGAAAAGGAAAGATAATATAATAATATACTTTAATAAGGTTAACGATAAGGTTAAGTTTAAAAAGGTTAAATTATCCGATACGTTAAAAGTAACCGCGTTTTAAAACGACGTATATAATAATACGGATAGCTAAAATAATACGGTTTATTAGGCAAATAATAGTCATAATAACCGATAATCTTAACGTTAACGGATTTTTTAATATAATTAAGGATTACCGGGTTTTCGTTTCTTTAACTTAAGCCCTTAAGGTTATTCGGAAGGTAACCGAAAATAAGGATAATAATACGAAGGATTACGTTTTTTTTTAATACTTTAAAGGTAAAAATCGGTCGGATTACCTGGACCGTAAAGTTTTTTAACGGCGTTTTAAAAGGTACCGGAAATTTGGCCAAAAGATTTAATACGAGAATAAAATTTACGTTTATATTTATTTTAACCCAAAAAATTTAAATTATAATTTAATTACGAAAAAGGTTAAATATATATCAAAAAGAACATTATCGATAATACGTATTACGTATATTTTAAAAAGTGGGACGAGATATTTAATACGGAAAACCTTAAAAGAAAAGCGGATTATTTATGTAAGCGGAATAATATTACGAATGGTACGATTACCTTTTTTGATCATTACGCGTAAAAAAAACACCCAACTAAGGGCTAAGTAATATATAAAACGATACGATCGGTAAATTTTGTTATATCCGGTAAAAATATTTTTAATATTAACGGAACCGTATATTTTGTTTTTATTAACGTACGAATAATTAAATGAGATTTAAGGCCAGTTTCGAAAAGTTATAAAGAATAAAAATATTATACTTAAAGGTAAACGTTAAAGTTAAAGTTAACGTACGATTAATTAACGTTTGCATAAATATAAATAATTTTATAATCTTTATCGACCGGAAATAAATAATTACACTAACAGGACAAACGTTTGGTTCCACCCTCTGTTTAACAGCAAAACTGGTGATGTTTAATAACGTTCCAAAAATCTAAATCTTAATATATAACAACAAAAGTAATATCATGCGATAGGACTTTAATTAATAGGTTTATTTCAATTAAATTCTTACCGGGAAGAGGTCTATTTATAAAGTTAATACATACGGAATATCGGCTATATAAATTAATCATAGTAAATTAAATTTTGTATTAGTAAAAATCAGCAAGTTAAATTTTATATAAAATACTTTCCGAAATCCAGGAAGTATATAAATATTATTATTCTTTACGTAGATTTTGAGCGATAGGCTATATAACGGCGTTATTTTAATAATTTCCTAATTTTTATTCGAATTATAATACGCTGTTCAACATCATGAGTTTGGGTGGTAAGCGAGGGGTGGGACCAGACTTTTGTCCCCTCATTGTACCTAAATCAAAAATCTTGAGTTTTTTTAAAATCGACCTTATTTACGTTAGGAATATTAAGTTAAAAACCCTGATTAATACTTAAATTAAATTTAATTTTATATACGGGATTAAATTAAAGATATATAAATTAACGATTATTTTATATTTAAGGTTGGCGTAATTAAAGGCTTCGAATTAAAAATATTATTAAATCTTACATTTTTGTATTAATACGGCATTAGAATTAACTTCGTAAAAAAAAGTTATGTTTTCCGAGTAATTTTAATATAAAAATATAAAAAGAAACCTTTAAAACGGTACCTTTAAAACCTGTGCGATGAAAGGTTATAACTACTGCTATAATAATAATCCTAGATATAATTATAACGTTTATTAACGTATATTACGTTAATTTACCCAAGCTAGTAAATAAAAAAAACCGTATAACATAACCTTTTTATATAACAGCTAACCATCAGGAAACGTTTAATTTTACTTTCGATAAATTTAATCTAAAAAAGGTTATCTTTTATAACCTTAAATCCTGGCTTTTCGGATTTATAAAAAACAAAAAGATTAATATTATATATAATTACGAAGGTAATAAAAACACCATATTAACCGATTAATATAAAATAAATTAATATTAAAAGGCCGGTATAATTCGGAATAAATAAGTTAATACGGTTAAAAGAATTTATGTTTTTATAACGTAAAATAAAAAAACGTGAAAATAACCGAACGTTTAAACGTTAATTTTTATACCCTTTTATACGGAACTACGAAATTAGTAAATATTCCGTCGGTTAAATTTAAAGCCGGAATAGTTATCGTATATAACGATTCTATAATTAACGATAAAATATGTTACCTGGTTAATAATTATAATATCTTTCGAAATAAGGGTATCGTATTTATACCCGAAAAATATAAAACACATATTATGCTCGTTAAAAGCTAGTAAAAATAATTAAACCCGGTTAAAATATATTTATTAAACGTTAAAATTGTTAATTTTTCGATAAAAAATACGACGAACTTTACGCCAAAAAATATCTTTAAGTACGAATTTACTTTTATAACGGTCTCGGATTTCGTTATATAAAAGGGATTAAACGTTAAATAATGAAAAGGCCGTATAATAATTAATTTTAAACCGGTAAATAAGATAACGGTTTTTGACGTTTCTTTATTACCGGATTAGGAAAATATTATGAACGATATACCTGGCAAAATATAATCTAGGTTTTTTAACGTTTTTAAAATTTCTTGTTTCAAGTTAGTAATATGTACAAAATACCGGAACCGTATAGTAACTATCGATTCCCGAAAATTAAAAAGGTTTAACGTTATGTTAATAAAATTTCGTAATTTACTTACTTTCGGTTAACGATTTATAAATAAGTTATTTTTCATATATAAATATTTTATGCGCATATATATTTAAGATATGATTATTTTTAATATACATATTAAAAAGTATTTAAAATATATACGTATAATATTAAATATATTTAATGACATACGGAGTTATATTAACGCAAAAAAATCCTTTTTCCATTTTCTTTTAATCCATTTATTAGGGTATAATATCGACGGAAACGAAACTTCCGAAACGGATAACCGTATTAATACTTTTAAAACGGTTGCTTTTTTAATACGTTTAATATATTAAACATTTATTTAAGTATAGCAACTTAATTACGTAAAGGAATTGTATAATACGGTATTAAAATAATACTTTTCGACTAACGGAAAACGGAATTATTGGTAAAATTTAAGGAATCGGAAACATTATTTATTAAGGTATTAAAGTAAGCGAAATAAATATATATTTTTAAGGTTAAATTTACATTTACGGACGAAAAAAAGGTTATATAAAAATGGTTCCAGAATTATTTATGCGCTTAATACGTTACTTATTACTATTAAAAAGAATTTAAAATAAATATTTATAAGAAGGTATAAAGTATTATAATATTTTAACTTGGCGGCAAATAAAATGGTTAAGTTATTTCCGGTAAGGATATATTTAAAATCGAAGTTAACTTTATGCTTTTTAGATCTAAGTTAACTTTTAATACGGAAAAAGGATACGGATCGATAAGAAAAAGGTGGCCGCCGTAATATAAAAATATAAAAAATTACGGAAGTTTATTTAATTTAACCGATTCCCGGTTAACGTTTTTATTCATTACGCTTTTATTAAAAAAGTCGTTATTTATATATCCTTAAATACCATAAACGTTAATAAAATTAATTTCCGTTTAATTAATACTATTAATTATTTATCGTAATTTTAATTAAAAATAGAGCATATTCTGGAAAGATTTAACGTAATAATAAACGTTATTTCGTTTATTTATAATAATTTCGGATTAAAAGATACTTAAACAGAATAGAATTAACGGATTAAATATTATATAAGCTAATATTAAAATATAATATTTTTTGATACAAAAGGATATTATTATCTAAATTACCCCCGATTTTAATAACGAATTTAAAACGTATATTATTAAAGAATATATTATAGCTAATTAATATAAATATATTTATAAAATGTTACAAAATATAAAGGCTGGCAAACGCAAAGAATGGTAATATAAATTTTTTAAATTATAAGATAACCTTTTATATTATATCGGCTTCGACGGCCATAAAAGATTATATATTTCCCATATTTATATTAAGGACGTATTAAAGTTAATTTACGATAAGAAATACCATTTTGGTAAGAACCGTATAATAAAAAACTTCAGTAATAATTATTTTATAAAAAAGGATTTTAAGGTTTTAAATAATTTAATTTTAATATAATTTACCGGAAAAATTAAATTAATCCGATTAAACCTTTAACGGAATTAATATCCCTATTAACGGTTAAATTACCGTGTTAGACGATAATTATGGATTTTATTGCGGATATGCCGGAAATAACGTCCGTTAGTACCTTTTAAACGCTAACCGGATATAGTACTTAAAATAATTTATATATTATTATTTGTAAAGTTAGTAAAAATCGTTATTAATATCGGATAATATGCGATATACCGCTAAGGATTAAGTAATAATAATGTTAAAAATGCTATAATTGTATGATTAAAAAATTCTAATAACGAACATTAATTACAAAAATTTAAAATTTATTTTAATGTTATAAAATAAAAATTTTAACGTTTTAAAAGTTAAGCTACTTTTCTTTACCGTATATTATCCGTAAATTAATAAATTATCTGAAAAAAAGAACCAAACCGTCGAAATTGTTATATATTTTTATATAGTCATAATCTTAACGTTTTATAAACGGATATAATCCCTACTTTATAATATTATTTAAATAATTGCTTAGTAATTATAATAAAAAGATTTCGGAACGAATTAAAATTTGGGTTTTAACCCAGATTAATATTAAATATATTAAACGAAAAAGAAAGGACGGTAATTTCGGAAAACGCGATAAATATCGTAAAAAGAATTATGTTAAAAAACATTATATAATTAATTAACGTAATTAATATATTTTTGAAAAAAAATACGATAACCGTTATATCCCGACGGAATTTAATATAAACGAAACCGTATACCTTAAGTTATATTAAGGATCTTATTTATCTAATTAACCCCAACGGAAATAATTTCTTATCCTAGCTGGTCCGTTTAAAGTTTTTAAACGGATAAAAAAATAAACTTATCAGTTAAATTTTCTATTCGGGTAAAAAATTTATCTTATCGTTTCCGTAATATAATTATAGAAGTTAAAGTAAAAAAAGAACCTATTTGGAAGAAAGGTTATTAAATTTAGCCCGGTAACCGTAAATGGTAATAAATAAAAGTAAAAAATTAACGTTATCGTAAGTTACCGGATTCGTTAGTATAAAAAAATCATTCGGTTAAATAGTTCGTTAGATAAATAAGTTATAGAATTAAGGATAATAAATAACGTTTTAAAAAATTTTAGTTATAACAACTAACGAAGCAGTTAATAAATATAAAATAAAGCATCCGATTCACTGACCGATAAAGTACTAAGAAATGGTTTTAATCTGCCTTAATAACGTTAGGATATTAGATAATAAATACGGAATCGTAATTTTTAATTATATAAAAAAAGGAAATTTAATGGAAAATAATTAATTATATTTATTACCTTTTTATATTCATTTTGTTATAAATATTAAATATATTTTTATATTCGTTATTAAATTTATAATATTTCTTTATATATTTATATATTTATTTATTTAAATTATATATATTTTAAGCAACTTTACGTTATATTCTTTATATAATTCCCAATTATTTATACCTTTTTAAGAGATTTTAAGTTATAAAAAAGGTGCATATCGTCGACTTTAACAATATCTGCTTATATAAAAGCAAATCTTTACCATCCTGCTTTTTGTTTTTCTTACCATAAAATTTTAATAATCCGTTATTTCTTTAATATTTTCCGTTTTTTTTAATAAAAAATCCGTTCAATTCATTTTTTAAAACGAATAATCCGATAAGAATTCCGTTATAGCAAATAATAAAACCGTTAACGAGGCCGTATTTAGTTCCGAATATTTTAACTTTTCAGAAAACGAATAAAATAATTATTTTAATAAATGTTTATTTTCTATCTTTTCGGTAAGTAATAATTTGTTCGATAATAACGTTAACGAAAAATAAATTATAAACAACTTTTTTAAAAAAAGATGATAATTTTATTAAATTTATTAAGCAAATTAAATTTTCCGATAAACAAAATAATTAAATCGGAATTTAAAACGAATTTATTACCAAGCTATTAATTATTAATAAAATAGTTATTTTTACCGAAAAAATCGGCCGGAATAACGATATAAACGTTTTTAATTCTTTATATATTACCGATAATTTATGTAAGGACCTTAATAAAAAACCTTATCGTTAAATAAGCCGATTAAATGTTATAGTACAGGAACAGGGGTTCCTGTCTTGGAGAAAACTGACCTTTGGAGCCTGGCGCAGGTTCCAGGCGGTTAAACTTCGGGAAGGGAAAGTTTGGCCTTCCTGCCAAAAAGCAAATGATTTAGGTAATTTAGATAATTTAACCAGATTATATAGATTATATAAATCCCAGATATACTTATTAAAATTCGGGTTGGATATATAACATTCGGTTTCTTTTTATAAATAACATCCATTTAGTTTCGCTTTTTAGCTATTAATTTAAACTTTTAACTAAAGGTAATTATACCTTTTTTTAATTAAAGAAAAAATCCGCAAATTTTTTTAACGAATATTTTATTTATTATATTATTATTACTTATAAATTAAAAACCTTTATTTCGGATATTATTTATACTTTTAAAAAGATATATAATAAGTTGGTTATATTTTAATAATTTTTTAATTACTAATTAACGAATAATTTAAGGCCTAATCGGATAAAAGTTTTATTAAACTTAATAAAAACGATATTATAAAACGACGTTTAGTAAATAAATAATATATTCGATTTCCGTTAATAATTAATAAAGAATTAATAACCGGATTATATAATTTACCCTTAATTAAAGAAGTTTTTTAATTAATTAATAATATAGCACCCGTAACTACCAGAATTAAAAGTTAAAAAAAATCTTTTTTTTAACAGTAACTTACCCCTACCCTTAAAAAAATAAAAAAGATTATTAAAGTCCAGGCCGAAAAGTTTGATTAGAAAAAAGAAAAAGAGTTAAAAATAGAAGTCGAAAAAGGAAAGGAAAAAGAGCTTATAACCGATAAACGGTTGGATGTTGTAACTAAAAAGGTAATAAGATTTAAGAAAAAAAAATATCAAACTTATCCGGTAATTAAAGAAAAAAGTTTTTGCGTTATATTTTAGGACCCCGGTATCCTTTTTTAAAATATTTACTTTTTATCCGTAAACTTTTATTCTTTTTTTGTTTAGTTAAAAACGAAAAGGAATTATATCCTTTCCTATTTATTATAATATGCTTAATATTAAAGGTTATAAGTTAACTACCCTTAAGCCTTATAATAAAATTACGAATATAAAAGGATTTTTAGTTAAGGCCAGATTTTATTTTAAATAATACGAAAATTTTTTAACGGAAAAATATTAAAAAATAATAGCTATTTTTTAGTTACTTATTGGAAAAATATTCGATTAATTCGAACCTATTTTTAGTAATTATTTAACGAATTCTTCCGACGATTATTTAAACGTTATTAATTATATTTTTACCGATTACGGGAATTTCGAAAAACGAATACGAACCTTATATAAAAATATGGACAAATAATAACATACGGTTAAGTAAATATATAAATTCCAGTAAACCATATCGGTAATTAAATATATAACTGAATTTAACCGATTAATAGTTATCTTTAAATTACCTTAGGATACGTTAATTTTTTTTTTTACGACAGCTTAAAACCTTAAATTAAAAACGAAATATTTAAAGTACTTAAAATAGGCCCCTTTAAAGAATATACCGATAAAGTTATTATTTCCGACCGCCGTATTTTTAATCGGTATCTTAAAAAAAAAAGTACCGGTAGATAAAATGATAACAGACGTTCCAGTAACAAAAAGAAACTAAAGGATAGATCTTAAAAGGAAGCTAGCGTTACTTTGGCGGAATCTAAAAGAAATAAGTCCAAAGTTAAGTATTTTAACTATGGCAAAAAGGGCCATTTTAAAAGCGAATGTTATTTTCCAGCAAAAAAGGGAAATCCTTAGAAGAATTTCTAAAGGGATAAAATTCCCTAGTCCAAGAAAAAGATCCGCGCGGCCGAACGAGATACAGATAACGAAAATAAGGATAAAAAGGAAATAAGCCTTATTTTTGCCGATTAGGAATTTATAATTATTATAATCAGCAAAGTTAGGTACGACGACCTAAGTTATAAAAATTACGTTATTTGTAAGAATATTATGGCCAAAGTTTGTAAATATTATCCAGGACGAGCAAGTTCCAGAGTAGTTATTACGTTAAAATATATCTGTTACCTCGATATATTGGAATGTAAGATATATAACCAAAATAGTTAATTACGAAAAAATTTCGGTAATTATAAATAATTATTTCCAGAACTTTGTAAGCTTCCGAAATATATAATGTACCTTAAACCTTAACCTCCAGCAAACGATTATAGAATTATGTATTTTTTTGCCTGTTATAATAATAATTATTTTATTTACCGACGTACTAAAGAAAATAATAATTTCTGGCCGGAATAAAAAGAAAAAATACTTATAAAATTAAATAATAAATATAAATGTACAGAAATCCTATAATAACCAGATTATCCCAGGTTTTGTTACCTATATTTTGAATTAAAATAAAGTCGGAAGGTTATAACGTAAGGATATTTATGTTACGTACTAGTATTTTACGACAAATACGATTTCCTAATTATGGAAGTGCCCCTTTCGGAGGTTTACTTTTTTAACCTGATAATTTGCGAAATATTAAACCTAAGGAAGGACCAGCAGAAAATAGTTGTTTTTAAGTGCTAATACGGTAACAAAAAATGGTTCAAATGTATGGATAATTATTGTACCAAGTATATAGTTAGGAAGGTGCGTAAATAAAGACGTTTTTTAGCATCTAGAACGTAACAGTTAAAAAATTACGAAGGCTTTCGAAAATAAGGTATTAAGGAGCCCTTATATATAAAACTTTATGCGAGGTAAAAAAGGAAATACGAAATTAAATTGAAATTCCCATTTATTACGGAAATAAAATATTTAACGTTATAATTAACTTTGGAATAAAAAAAAATTTTATTTCCTTTAGGATAATTAAAAAGTATCAAGTTTTTTGGAAATATAAGTAATAATTATATAAATTACAAATAGTTAATGGAAATTTATTTATTTATAATAACGGTCGAATTTTTCGAAAGAAAAAAAAATTTATGGTTTAAATATAAGGATATTTAAAACGGGTTACTTTCGATATAACCGATATTTTAAGATACGATATTATTTTAAGGATACCATAATTTCGTTTTAATAATTTACGGATTAATTAAAAAAAATAAACGTTTTTATAAAAAGATTTTAAGGAAAGATTTTATAAAATTTGTTATATAATTAAAGAAATCAAAATTTCTAACTTAATAATAATAATACCCCCTAAATATCGACGGTTTAAAAAGTTATTTAAAAAACGAATTTATAAAAAATTATTTAATTATAATTAATAAAATTATAAAATTTTTATTAAAAAAGGATATTATTTAAAACTTTACCAAATTTATTATATAAATTTTAAGAAAGTTAAAACTTTTTAAAAAAGTTTTTAACGAAATCTTTAAACAGGTTATATTTAAAAGTCCTAATTATCTGTAAGATTTTTAGTTATAATAATACTAAAAATAAAGGATGGCAAAATTAAAATCGATAAGGACGGAAATTTAATATACCGTCGAATTTACGATTATAAATAATTTAACGATATTATTATTAAAAATAAATTTTTTTTAACGTTAATAAATACCATAAAGGAAAATATTAATAAAGTTAAATAATTTATAGCTTTAAACTTACCAGACGGCTATTACCTAATTCGAATGGTTAAAGGTAAAAAATAAAAAATTACTTTTAAAATTATTTATAAATATTACGAATATAAGGTTATATTATAAGGCTTAATTAATATTCCAGCTAACTTTTAACATATACTTATTATTATCTTACGAAAGTTTTTAAATAAATTCGTTTTTGTTTATTTAAACGATATTTTTATTTATTTAAAAATTTTGGAAAAATATAAAAAATATATTATTTAAGTATTAAAAGTATTTAAAAAGCTTAATTTATTAATAAACGTTAAAAAAAGCGTTTAATATATTTAAAAGCTAAATTTTTTAAATTTTATTATTACCCTTAAACAAATTTAGATCCAAAATTTTAAATTAAAAATTATTAAAAACTGGCTAATTTCCGATAAAGTTATTATTATTAATATTCGTTAATTTTTAAAGTTTACCGGCTACGTATAACCTTTAATTCAAAATTAAGGTAAACTTATTAACCCTTTAACCAAACTTATTACTAAAAAGTACGTTAAAAAAAAATTTAAACTTTTAAACGAAACCAGGAAAATTTTTTAAAAAATTAAAAACAAAATTATTAATACTTCGGTAATTAAATTACCAAACCTTAACAAAAAAAAAAGATTTAAAATAAATGCTTTAAATTACGCCCTTAAAGCAGTTTTAAAATAACTAAAAGATAACGGAAAATAATACCTAATAACGTACTTTTTTAAAGTATTTAAAAATATTAAGTTAAAATATCCTATTTACAAAAAAAAATTATTAACGATTATTTTAACACTTAAAAAATAAAAATTATTTTTAATAAAACCAAAAAATTATTTAATATTTATTTAAACCATAAAAATTTAACCAGATTTATAATTACTTAAAAACTAAATAAATGCCATAAAAATTGGATAACTTTTTTATCCAAATTTAATTTTAAGATTTATCATATTAAAAATAAAAAAAATATCTAAACGGATATTTTAAACCGAAAGAAAAATTATAACTTTAAAGTTTCTAAACGATATATATAAATATTATATCGTAAGGACGATAAAATAATATAATTATATATAACCTTAAAATAACCGATTTTAAAAAAATTAACTTAATTTAAAAATTTTTATAACCCGAAAAAACGAAAAAAAATTAAATAACTAAAAGGAAACGGCAAGGATTATTTATTATTTCGTGACATAATTTATATCCCCCGATAGTAACAAAAGGAATTTGTTAAAAAATTTTACGAAAACCTTTTATATAAATATTAGAAAATATTTAAAACCATCAAACGATTTTAAAAAAAAATATAATTTCCCAAAATTCCGCCAGATAATTAAATAAGTAATTAAAAATTATAACGTTTATAATAAAATAAAGGTAACTTGCTATAAGCCGTATAACTTACTGCAACCTATAAACATATTTAATAAAATATA
Source organism: Monosporascus sp. MG133 (assembly GCA_004155925.1). Lineage (NCBI taxonomy): Eukaryota > Fungi > Ascomycota > Sordariomycetes > Xylariales > Monosporascus > Monosporascus sp. MG133. The sequence goes on along the minus strand of QJNX01000045.1, from coordinate 86,994 downwards.
AAATACCATAATTTAAGATTTTATTATTAAACTTTTTATCTCGAAAAATCCCGTTACCGGAATTAAATATGATATAATATAAATAATTATTAACAAACTTATTAAATATGGATATTTTTTACCTTTTAAAAGAACCGTAATAATAAAATAATTAACTTACGTTTTTATTCGATATTATTTCGATAAATACGAAGTACTAAAAAAAATTATTTCTGATCGAAATAAACTTTTTATATCCAAATTCGGTATTAACTTTTTTAAACAAATAAATATTAAGCTTAAATTTTTAATAACCTATTACCCTTAAACAAACGGTTAAATAAAATAATTAAACCAAACTTTAAAATAATATTTTCGAAATTACGTTAATTATTAACAAAATAATTAAGTTAAACTTTTACTATTTACATAAATAACCTATAATACGTTTATTAACGAAAACATAAGTATATTACTTTATATAACTATATATAAATATAACGTAATAACCTAACGGCCAAAATAATTAATACATAAAGCTTTAATTATTATTATCATAACTTTACGAACAAAAATAATAATAAGAAAAATTAAAATAATATAAATTAAATTATAAACTAAATTAAAGTTTTTGTAACAAAAAATAACTTATTATTATAATAAAAAAAATTAAAAAATTAATTTTAACGAAAAAAAATAAAATTTACTTATTACGTCAAAAACAAAACGTAATATTAAATTTTTCCCAAATTAAAACGAAAAAGTTTAACGATAAACTTAATTTCAAAAAATTTAATCCATTTAAAATTAAAAAAATTATTTCAAAAACTAATTATAAATTATTATTACCTAAAATTATAAAAATATATTTTATATTCCATATTTTCTTATTAAAACTAATTCCAAAAAACGCCCTACTTAAAAAAAAATCTCGAAATCGAAAAGAACGATAACGAATACGAAATCGAAAAAATATTAAACTTTAAAATGGTTAAAAATAAAATTTAATACCTATTTAAATAAATAAATTACTTACCTGAAAATAATACGTAAAAATTACTTAAGTACCTAACGAATACGATGGACCTAATTAAGAATTTTTACCGGCAAAATTCTAACCGACCGTTTTTAATACAGCTAAGGTTGCCGGCAATAACGGACCCCCGCCTAAATCCAGGCTTTCGGCATTCCAGCCGAAAAAAATAAACGCCTTTATTATAACGTTTATCTTAAAAGTAAGCTGCGCTTATTTTTCCTTTATACGATATTATTTTTCTTCCACTTTTTCTTAATCCTCTTATTAATTCCGTTTAAATTTTTCCTTTAAAATAACGACGGCCTTTTTTTTAAAACCTTCTGCTAACAACGAAAACGTTTTAGCCGATTAACGAATTTCCTTATTTTTTTTTCAGTAAACTTTTAATACGTGACCAAAATATTTTCTATTTCGCGTTATTCTTTTTGCAAATAATTATATTTTTTTTTTAATTTTCGATAAAAAATTTATTTTTAATACGTTATACGCGAAACGTTAGTAACGAATATAATAATTACAACTCGGAATATTTATTACGTAAAAATATTTAATTTCTTTAAAATAAATATAATTTAAATAAAAATTAATTTTTAAACCAAACTTTTTAATATTTTCTGTACGGATAGTACGAAATTTTTTCTGGTACAATCGTAATTTTCTTTTTTCTTTTTTAATTCGACCTGTTATAATAAAGTTAACTAAAAAGTTACGAAAAATCCCTTTAATAAAATAAAAAAGTTACTTACGTTTCTTATCTTTAGGACAAAAGTCCTTAAAAAAGGAAAATGGTATTATAATATAAAAATAAAGGTTTTTATCTTAAAGAAAACTAACTTTTAAAACCTGGCGCAAACTCCAGGTAATTAAATTTCGGAAAGGGAAAACTTGGCCTTTTTGCCAAAAAGCAAATAATTTAAATAATCTAAATAATTTAACTAGATTACATAAATTACATAAATTCCAAATATACTTATTAAAATTCGGGTTAAATATATAGCATTCGGTTTCCTTCTATAAATAACATCCATTTAATTTCGTTCCTTAATTATTAATCTAAACTTTTAACCAAAAGCAACTATACCTTTCTTTAGTTAAGGAAAAAATCCGCAAATCTTTTTAACGAACACCCTATTTATTATGCTATTATTACCTGCAAATCAAGAACCCCCATTTCGGATACTGCTCATACCTCCAGAGGGATATATGACAGGTTCGTTACATTAAGTAGTCTTGTTAAACGAAAAAAGTATTAAATTTACTAATAATATCGGCCGGTTTGTCCGAAAATTAGTATTTATAATAAAGGAAACCAGTTATAATAACGTAAATAATAACATAAATAATAATACAAATAACGAAAAAACGACAATAATAATAAAAAGAAAATAAACGTTAAACCGGTTATTCTTACCTATATCCTTATTAAAAATAATTTTTAAACTGATTTTATTAATTTAATTATTTATCGCTTAATTTTATTAACCCGAAAGATAGTTATATTAAGTAAAACGTTAATAATAACCAAATAATGCAAGGAAGCCGTTAAAAAACGTTTTTCGTTGATTAAATCGAATTCTTTATTTAAAAAACCGAAATACGAATTAATTTTTATTACTAAAAGTATTTGATAATAAACATAACGATAACGATAAAACCGATAACCTGGTCGGACCAGGAATTTATTTTACCTAAATTCGTTAAAATATAATTATAATACCAAATTAATAATTAAAATATTTAAAAAGATTAAAGAATTTATTATTAAATAAAAACGAAAATTTCGTAACATACCGGTATTTGTAATCCGTTAAGGATAACATAAAACGCGTTTATATATTTTCGAAACGTAAAAAAAGTATAACGGTAAAATATTAACTAAGATTACCATTTTAATTACAAAATATTACGACCTTAAAAGGTTATTTAACCGGTAATATCGGCGGTTATTTTATAAAAATAAAAGAACTTAACCTATATTAACTTATTTTTATAGCAAAAAAAGGTAACGTTTAAATTGATAATAAGGATATTTTTTGTTCCGTTTTATTCATATTATATATATATATATATATATAAAATTAAACAAAAATTAAATTAAAAAGGCGATTTTAACGGTACTAACGTTACTTTTATTAATATAAGTATTGATTTTTAAGATATCGAAAGTTAAATTAATACGGCCCTTAAAGCCGTTAAAAAATAATTATTTAATATAACTACCAACTTGGCCAATATTTAACAACGAATTAATATTATTAAAAATGTTTCTAAAAACGTAAAAAAAAAGGTAATATGATGATTAAATAATATAAATTTTCAAAAATATCTTAAGAATTTTTTAAATAAACTTTAAATAATATATATTAATATTTATAATTGGTAATTATAAGATTCAGATTTTAGTTTATATATATAAGGATCGAAAATTCACGTTAAGTTTTTTTTTAAATATAATTAATATTACTTAATTTAACGGCATTAAGGATATAAATTCGTACGTTATACGGTTATTTTTAAGCATAAAAAGGGGACTTATTAAGATTATAATAATGCGGGCTTACTTAACGAGATTTTCGATTATATATATACTTATAAGTTGCTAATAGTTTTTAATAATTTAAAAATCAAATTTATACCTTTATACAGTTATACATATCCTATACATAGCTATTCGTAATACGTAAAAAACCTTAAGTCAAACACCGTTACTTATCACCATTTATCGGTCATTTATTACATACCTCCTGGAATCCCTAACAGTACTTTAATGCAATCTAGCCACGGAACATATATATTCCGATCAGAGGGAAACTCTCCGGATATAAGGTGCCTGCGCACCCCCCTGCTAGCTAACAGTTAACGTCAGATATAAGGGACATTAATATATTACACTATTTACTTAATTATTTGTGCTATAATGTACATACTATTTTGAAGTAACTTTGTAACGGAATCTATATGCGCCGATCAGTAAATAGCGCTTTAATACATCAGATACGTTTCGCACCTTTAATTAGTCTGCCTATAAGAGCAATTGTCGGATATAGGGGTCATCAATAATGTTGCATTGCAGAACTAGTTGCAGGCGCTTTAGAACGCGCACTGCACTTTAATGTAATCTGTCCACGGAACATATATGGTCCGATCAGAGGAGCCTTTCCGTATATGGAATGCTAGCGCACCCCTGCTAACTGACACACCCCCTTAACGCCTTAACGCAGTTACGGCGTTAATTGTCCGATATAGGGGTCATCAGTAATGTTATATTGCATAACTAGTTGCAGGCTCTCTAGAACGCGCATTGCACTGTAATGTAATCTGTCCACGGAACATATATGGTCCGATTAAAGGAAACCTTTCCGTATATGGAGTGCTAGCGCAACCCCTGCTAGCTGACACACCCCCTCAACGCCTCGACGCAGTCACGGCGTTAACTGTCACCTTTCGTCACTCCCTAAAACCGTAGCTATCCATTCCACCTTTTTTCCGGCAATTAAATCCTTTTAATCAGTTAATTTTTTATCTAAAATAACTTTTAAAGTTTTTTTCCGCTGGTTTAAAATTTTTATAATATCTACCAATTTTAACTGCTTTTTAAAATATTTAAAAGGTTCGCATAATAGGGCCTTTATTAATCCATCAGCCAGCATATTACCCGTAAGTATATATTTTACCTTAATTATATTTTTTTTTACGGCTTTTCGAAACTAATAATTATATATATTTACGTACCGTAATTTTGTTTATAAAAAGGTAACGTCGGCATTAATAAACCGTATAATCTGTTAATTATCGTATTATATATTTAAAAATCTTATATCCAGGCCGATTTTTAATTTTTTAATTAATCGAAAATAAAATAAGGTTTTTTTAATAACTTACGTAAGGAATAATAATTCCGTTTCAGTTATAAAAATAATTATTATATTTTACTTATTTGCCCGTTATCTTATTATTTTTCCAAATAATTTTATAACGTAAGCTTAAAAACTTTTTCGATCGATCGTATTATTTGCAAAAAAAGCGTCGTTCTAAATATTTAACGAATTTTTACTTCCGAATTATAACGTTAACGTTTTGGTTCCGATTAGGTACAGAATAACTTAATTAATAATTTTATAATATACGTTATTAGGATTTAAGTTAAATCGGATAAATTTGGATACCGTAAAGGTTATATTAAGTCGCGTATTAATTATTACGTATAAAATAAAACCGATTTTTTTCTGGTATTTATTAACAAAACCTAAATGGATTAAATTAAAATTTGATAATAATTTAACGTTCGTTATTGGCGTATTTAAAAAGTTATTTAAACTTTTTTTAAGGATTAAGTTAACCAGTTTATTTATAAAGTTGGATTAAAATAATTAAATTTTTTTATTAGGTTTATTTTTAATTATTTCGATACCGAGGAATTATTATAGGTCCTTATCCCTTATAAAGGTATATCGTTACCGTATCTGTTAAATTAATTAATTAACGAAACTTTAATTTTTTTTGCAATAAACCGTAGTAATATCGTTTATAAAGAAAAAAAAAGTATTTTTTAACGAATAAAATAATAAAGTTCGTAAAAAACGGGATTAAATCTTAATTTTTTAAATATTTTAATAAAGTCCTTTTGTTATAATAAAAGTAACTTTTTTAATTTATATAATATCTTCTTAATTAAAAGGATTTTGTTACGTTATGGATAACTTGGGGGTATTTTTATAAATATTTAATAAGGTAAATTACGTTAACGAAAACGTTTATAACGTTATATTACTTAAGTTTTAGGTCGAACTTAGTTATAATAACGATTAAAGTTCGAAACGACCTTTTAATTAAAATGGATACGTATATATTATTATAAAAATTTTTACGTTATTAATTATTTCGTACGACGAAACGAACCTTGTATTTTTATAACTAGTTATGCTTATTAAACTTATAAATATATATTTATATATATTTTAGGACTTATTTTTTTTAGCAAAAGTTTAATTAACGGTTTTTTAGGATTATATTTTTTTATAATTTTATAAGTAAGCTTTTTCGGTTTTACGGAACAATTTCTTTAGCGGATATATATTTAGCTTTTTATGGCCTTACGGCGGTAACGGCAAGTTACGCCTATATATTCGGTTTTGCGACCTAAGAATTTTATTATACTTTTTTGTATCGAAACCTTTCCGATTAAGATAATGCGTATTTCGGGTAATTACTTTCCTTAAACTTTCGCAGTTTATCGGCCGGTTATTAAGTAAACTTATAAAATGGGCTAATCGTTTAACGTTAAATGCGGCTTTTTAAACCTTATAATCGTCCTTAATAATATTTTTATAATACGGAACATACGGGGAGTTTATATCTTTAACCCGTAAGATGTTTTCGTTTTTTACCGTTATTTTGGGTTGAATAGTATAATAGGAGCTTAGGGTTACTTTTTTAACTTCCGCCGGCGTAATAATTGTAGTAGTTATTAATATAGACGTTGGTGGCGGTAACGGTCCAGGGGACGGAAGTGGTTCGAATATAGCGGTCGTATAAAAGTGATTAGTTCCATACGAATAAGTTTACTTTTTACCATCCCGTACGTTTTCTTGGACGTTTATGTTATTTTGGAATTATCCTTTTTGTTTAACCGGGAGCTAAATTATTCCGTTTAGGTTTTTATCTTCCTTTTGTGTATATATAGGGTGGGTATAGATTTAATTAGGTAATTTTATTTGTCGGAATAATTTACGTAATTCGTTTTCTGTAACGTAAAGTAGGTTATCCTTTAAGTTTTTAATATTACTTAAAAAGGTGGCCTTTTCATTAAATTGTACGTTTCGAATAGCGATAACTTTATTAATTAATGGGTTCCAGATTTTGTAAATATTCGTAAATCGGTAGCCGACGAGGAAGTTAATTTATGCTTTGGGATTTAGCTTTTAAAGTTTTTGCTTCTTTTTTATGGCAGTGGCAGTTATAACGTAGGCCATATAACCGTATATTTGTAAGTGGGCTTATTAAGGCTTCCGATTAAGTATTGTAACGCCGTTTTTATATGCCAGGTAAGTGTAATAAACTTCGTATGGGCTTTGCCAGAAAAAAGCGTATTTAGGGGTACGGTTATATAAATATATTGTTGTTTTAAGGATGTATACGATTAAAAACGAAGGTAACTTAACGCTATTTCGTATCGTAATCGTTTTTTTTTAATTATATCCCTTAAGCGCTTTATACCCCCGTTCTGGGCCTGCGTATGTGGTATTAAGGGCTTAAGTCTAATGCTGAAAGGAGGCGATTGGAGTATGTTTCGAAGCTGATAATTTTTTAAGATTTCGTTATCGTATTCGAATATTTACGGAACGATCTTGTTCTGGTTTTTTAGAACCTTTAGGAGATATCGGAATGCCGTAATTAATATATCTTACTTTTGATTTTTAAGGTAAATATTCCAGATAAAGTTTAAATATTTGTCGGTTGTAAATATAACGTATTTATATCTTTTAGGATCTTTTTTGAAGTTTGTGAAGTCGATGGCGATTCGTTATCTTGATCGGAACGTTTCTTTTTTCGGCTTTCGGCGTATTTGCCTTTTAACCTTTATTTTGCTATATGTTTGGTATTCGATTATTATTGGATTCTTTAGGCGGACTTTTTTTGTATGGGACTATAATTATGCGATTATTTCGGGCCTTGGGTATTTTAGTTTTAGGTGCCATATCGTACCGTTACCGGTTCGCGGTGGTTTCGCTATATATAAGTTAACGTTTTGTCTGTAGGCTGCCAGGGCTGCCTGAGGTGTTATTGCGTTGATATTTTCGATAACGAACTGATTAAATTTGTTTGTTAACGTAACAACTACTTAATTAAACTTATTTCGAATAAAATTATTATTTCTTCGGTTATTTTATTAATACCTTTTTTTCCGAAGTTACCGAAAGGATACCAAATTGTACGCGAAGTCTTCGTAATGGGTTATGTTATATAAACGTAACGCTTTCGGGCCTGTAAGGTTTTGAAGTAATATATTTATTTTACTGTATTTATTAATCGGAACGAAGCTTTTTTTTGCGTATATTCCGTCGCCTTAAATTATTGTTTTATAGTTTAGGAATTTTTTAATAAGGTTAAAGATATATATCGTAAACCTTAAGTTTAGAATAAATAAATTTTTTAAGGGGTAAGGCGTAACGTTTATTATATTACGTTAATCAGAAATTAAAAAGTACGTTAAGATTCGTTTTATTCCCTTTAGGAATTAATTTATTTTTTAGGTGGTTAATTTTTTCATAATTTTCGATAGACGGTTAATTTTTTCCTTTAGGGATTAATCGGTAGCGATACGCTTTTGGATTAGTATTATTATCGTTTGGTTAAAGCGGAACTTTTTTGGGGTTTTTTTAAAGAACGTATAAAAGTATTGGGGTAATTTGTAATAGGGGCTTAGGTAAGCTTTATAACGCGTACTCTGCGTATCTAACTTTTGACGTTTTCGTTTGTTGTTATTACGGCTTGTTTAGGAACCGTTACGATTGCCTCGTTTCGGCCCTTTTTTAAAGGTTTTATTACGCGGTTGATTGTTAGTATCCTTGGGCTGTTTTTGATTAGGATCGTCCTGATTCGAAGGATTTGTAGGAGCCCCGTGGAAGGTTGGAAACGTTACCTTGATATTTTTTGTTAATTGCTATGGATTCGTTATGGTCCAATAGTTTAAAAGGTTAGTTTTAACTTCCAGGTAGTTAATCGTTTTTTTTTTGATCTTATTCCGTTTAAGGAGTATAAATAAGTTCGACCAATTAGGTATGATCGGTTTTACTGCTGTATATAATTAATTCGTCCAGATAACCGGTATGATCGTTTCGGGAATGCCGTGGCGTTAGTTTTGAACCATAATTTTTTGCTATTTTGTTATTTACTTATTAAACTTTTTAGCAGTTTTCGGGGTTTGCTTTAATCGTTTTTCGTATTCGCGTTTGGTATTTATAAGTAGTCGATTATCGTAAACTTTTCTGGTTTTTTGTAATTTGGCGTACCAGCCTTTAAGATCGTCGTTTGGGCTTAGATAGGTTTATTTAATCGATAGGGAAATACTGTCCAGAATCTATTTTATAAGTTCGTTAGAATTTTTTCGGAAGGTTTTGTATTTTCGATTTAGGTAGGTATAGGTCGTGAAGTTTTAGTTGTAGGTTTGTCTGCTTTCGGTCGTTATTTCGAGGGTATTTGTCGGATGGCCCGTTCGATCGATTTTTTCGATTTGTATGGTTCTTTCGGAGGATGAATTAGTTTTTCGCGTCGACTGGCAAATTCGTTTTTTTGGATAAGAAGTTATATTAGGCGGCATAAGTTTGATAGGTTATGGAAGGTTTTGATTAGGGTTAATGTATTTTTATAAATTATATCTTTTGGCTCTGGTTTTAAATTCGTCCTTGAATTTGTTCCAGTCCTTAGGACCAGTATAAATAATTACGGACGTTATCGGTACGGTCGCCATTATGGAAGGGTATATAGATGATTGCTACTGATATATAGCTTATATCGTCTTAGCCATAGCTGATTAGTTGATAATAACGCGAATTAAGCGAATAAGACTTTTAATTGTCCGATATAGGGGTTATTAGTGATGTTATATTGCATGACTAGTTGCAGGCTTTCTAGAACGCGCACTATACTGTAATGTAATCTGTTCACGGAACATATATGGTCCGATCAGAGGAAACCTTTCCGTATATGGAGTGCTAGCGCAACCCCTGCTAGCTGACATTAATTACCACCCTTTATTACTCCCTAAAGCCGCAGCTATCTATTCCACCTTTTTCCCAGTAATTAAATCCTCTTAATCCATTAATTTTTTTATTTAAAATAACTTTCAAAGTTTTCCTTCGTTAATTTAAAGCTTTTATAATATTTATTAATTTTAATTATTTTTTAAAATATTTAAAAGATTCGCGTAATAAGGCCTAATTTAAATTATTAACTAATATATCGTCCGTAAACGTATATTTTACCTTAATTATATCTTTTTCTACGGCTTTTCGAAATTAATAATTATATATATATTTACGTATCGTAATTTTATTTATAAAAAAACGATATCGGTATTAATAAATTATATAATCTGCTAATTATCGTATTATATATTTAAAAGTTTTATATCCAGATTAACTTTTAATTTTTTAATTAATCGAAAAAAAAATTTTAAAACTTATATAAAAATAATAATGCCGTTTTAGTAATAAAAATAATTATTATATTTTACTTATTTGCCCGTATTTTATAATGTTTTTAAATAATTTTATAACATAAATTTAAAACTTTTTTCGGTTCATCGTATTATTTACGAAAAGAATATCGTTTTAAATATTTAATAAATCCTTATTCCCGAGTTATAACGTTAACATTTTAGTTCCGATTAAATATAAAATAATTCGAATAATAATTATATAATATAAGTTATTAAGGTTTAAATTAAATCGGGTAAATCGGAATACCGCAAAAACTATATCAGGTCGCGGATTAATTATTACATATAAAATAAAACTAATCTGTTTTAAAATTTATTAACGGAACCTAAATAAACCAAATTAAAATTCGGTAATAATTTAACGTCCGTTATTAACGTATTTAAAAAATTATTTAAATTTCTTTAAAATATTAAGTTAATTAATTCATTTATAAAATCGGATTAAAATAACCAAAGTTTTTTATTAAGTTTATTTTTAATTATTGCGATACTGAAAGATTATTATAAATCTTTACCCTCATAAAAATATATCGTTACCGTATTTATTAAATTAACTAATTAACGAAACTTTAATCTTTTTTATGGCAAGCCGTAACGATATTATCTTTAAAAAAAAAAAAAATCCCTTAATAAATACAATAATAAAGTTCGTAAAAAATAAAATTAGATTTTAATATTTTAAATATTTTAATGAAATCTTTTTACTATAATAAAAGTAATTTCCTTAATTTATACAATATTTTCCTAATTAAAAAATTTTGAGTACGTTATAAGTAACTTATAGGTATTTTTATAAATATTTAATAAAATAAATTCGCGTTAATAAAAAGGTTTATAACGTTATATTATTTAAACTTTAAATCGAACATAGCCGTAATAACGATCAAAAATTAAAATAAATTTTTACCTAAAATAAATACGTATATATTATTATAAAAGTTTTTTAATTATTAATTACCTTATACGATAAAACGTACCTTATATTTTTATAACCAGCTATATTTATTAAACTTATAAATATATATCTATATATATCTTAAAACTTATTTCCTTTTAATAAACGTTTAATTAACGTCTTTTTAAAATTATATTTTTTATAACTTTATAAATAATCCTTTTCTGCTTTACGAAATAACTTTTTTAACGGATATGTAATTAACTTTTTATAGCTTTACGGCGGTAATAATAAGTTATGCCTATATACTTAATTTTATAACCTAAAAATTATATTATATTTCTTTATATTAAAGCCTTTCCGATAAAGGTAACGCGTATTTCGGATAATTATTTTCCTTAAACTTTTATTACTTACCGGCCGATTATTAATGGTATTAATAAAATAAATTAATCGTTTTACGTTAAACGCGGCCTTTTATACTTTATAATCGTACCCATAATTATCTTTTTGTCGCGGAACGTACGGAAAACTTACGTTTATAACCCTTAAAATATTTTCGTTTTTTACCGTTATTTAAATTAAACAAAATAATAAAAATTTAAGGCTGTCTTTATTACTTCCGTTTACGCGTTAATCGTAATAATTATTAAAATAAAAGTTAATAAAAATAATAACCTAAAAAACAGAAAAATTCGAATATAACGGTTATATAAAGTTAATTAATTTCATACCAATAGATTTATTTTTCCTTATTCCGTACGTTTCGTACGCCTGTATTATTTTAAAACTATCCCTTTTATTTAACCGGTAATTAAATTATTCCGCTTAATTTTTTTTATATATATATAAGGTAAATATAAGTTTAATTAGGTAATTTCATTTATCGGAATAACTTACGTAACTTATTTTTTATAATTAAATAAAACGTTTTTTATGTTTTTAATATTACCTAAAGAAAATTTTTTTTTTTCGTTAAATTATACGTTTCGAATAATAATAACCTTATTAATTAAAAGGTTCCAGATTTCGTAAATATTCGTAAATCGGTAATTAATAAGGAAATTAATTTTTAAAGTTTTTTTTATGGCAGTAATAATTATAACGCAAGATATATAGTTATATATTAATAAATCAGCTTATTAAGGTTTCCGATTAAATATTATAATATTATTTTTATATATTAAATACATATAATAAATTTGTTAAAAGTTTTCCTAAAAAAGCGTATTTAAAGCTACGGTTATATATGTATATTATTATTTTAAGGATATATACGATTAAAAACGAAAATAACTCAACGCCATTTCGTATCGTAATCGTTTTCTTTTTAATTACGCCCCTTAAACGTTTATACCCCCGTTCTGGGCCTATATATACGGTATTAAAGGTTTAAATATAATATTAAAAAAAGAATAACTAGAATATATTTTGAAATTAATAATTTTTTAAAATTTTGTTATCGTATTCGAATATTTACGGATAAACCTTATTTTAAATTGTTAAAACCGTTAAAAAATATCGGAATATCGTAATTAATATATTTTATTTTCGATTCTTTAAGTAAATATTCTAGATAAAACTTAAGTATTTATCGGTTATAAATATAACGTATTTATATCTTTCCGGATCTTTTTCGAAATTTGTAAAATCGATAATAATTCGTTATTTTAATGGGAACATTTTTTTTGGGCTTTCGGCGTATTTACTTTTTAACCTTTACTTTATTATATATTTAGTATTCAATTATTATAAAACCCTTTAAGCAAGCTTTCTTTATATAAAACTATAATTAAACGATTATTTCGGGCCCTAAATATTTTAATTTTAAATGCTATATTATATCGTTACCGGTTCGCAATAATTTCGCCATATATAAATTAATATTTCGTTTATAAGTTACGAAAATTAATTAAAATATTATTATGTTAATATCTTTACTAACGAATTAATTAAATTTGTTTATTAATATAATAATTAGTTAATTAAATTTATTTTAAATAAAGTTATTATTTTTCCGGTTATCTTATTAATACCTTTTTTTCCAAAATTACCGAAAAAATATTAATTTATATGCGGAATTTTCGCAATAAATTACGTTATATAAACGTAACGTTTTTGGACTTATAAAGTTTTAAAATAAAACGTTATTTTACCGTATTTATTAATCGGAACGAAACTTTTTTTTACGGATATTCCTTCGCCTTAAATCGTTATTATATAATTTAAAAATTTATTAATAAAGTTAAAAATATATATCGTAAACTTTAAATTCAGAATAAATAGATTGATTAAAAGGTATAACGCGACATTTATTACGTTACGTTAATTAAAAATTAAAAAATATATTAAGATTCGTTTTATTCCTTTTAAAAATTAATTTATTTTTTATATAATTAATTTTTTTATAATTTTTAATAAACGGTTAATTTTTTCTTTTAAAAATTAATCGGAAATAATTCGGGTTTACGTTAATATTAAAATATCTTTATTAAATTTAAACTTTATTAAAATTCTATTAAGGAACGTATAATAATATTAAGGTAACTTATATCTAGAATTTAGGTACGCTTTATATTAAATCTTTTATACGTTTAACTTTTAACGTTTCCATTTATTATTGTTATTATTTCGGTCCGTTTAAAATTTTTCCCGATTATTTCGTTTTAGTCTTTTTTTAAAAGTTTTATTACGTAATTATTATTTATAACTTTTTTTTTGATTTAGATCGTTTTAATTAAAAAGGTTTATTAGGGCTTTATAAAAGATCGGAAATATTACTTTAACGTTTTTTATTAATTATTATAAATTTGTTATAAGTTAATAATTTAAAAAAAAAATTAATTTTTATGTAATTAATTATTCTTTTTTTAAATATATTCCGTTTAAGGAATATAAATAAATTTAATTAACTGAATATAATCGATACTATTATTATATATAATTAATTCGTTTAAATAACCGGTATAATCGTTTCGCAAATCCCGTAACGTTAAATTTAAATTATAATTTTTTATTATTTCGTTATTTATTTATTAAATTTTTTAATAATTTTCGGAATTTTTTTAATCGTTTTTTATATTTACGTTTAATATTTATAAGTAATTAATTATCGTAAACTTTTCAAACTTTTTAAAATCTAATATATTAACCTTTAAAATTATTATCTGGATTTAAATAAATTTATTTAATCGATAAGAAAATATTATCCAAAACTTATTTTATAAATTTGTTTAAATTTTTTCGGAAAGTTTTATATTTTTAATTTAGGTAAATATAAATCGTAAAATTTTAATTATAAGCTTATGTATTTTCGATCGTTATCGGATGGCCCGTTTAATTAACCGTTTTAATTTATATAACTTTTTCGGAAAATAAATTAATTTCTTACGTCGATTAATAAAGTCGTTTTTAAAAAAAAATTATATCGGACGGCATAAGTTTAATAAATTATAAAAGGTTTTAATTAGGGTTAATATATTTTTATAAATTATATCCTTAGTTTTGATTTTAAATTTATCCTTAAATTTATTCCAGTCCTTAGGACCATTATACATAATTACGGACGTTATCGGTACGGTTGCCATTATGGCTAATAAAGCGTATATAGATAATTGCTATTAATATACAGCCTATATCGTTTCCGTAACAACTAATCAGTTGATAATAACGCGAATTGAACAAATGAGACTTTTAATTGTGAGATATAGGGGTTATCAGTGATGTTGCATTGCATGACTAGTTGCAGGTGCTCTAGAACGCGTACTGCACTTTAATGTAATCTGTCCACGGAACATATATGGTCCGATCAGAGGAGCCTTTCCGTATATGGAGTGCTAGCGCACCCCTGCTAGCTGACCGCAATCCTTTTACATCCCAGGACCATACAATTCAATTATGCCCTACCTATGTCGTAGTGAAGCTCCGTACACAAACATATTCATTCACACTCATCCACCTCAAACTGTTGTAAAGCAGAAGTACTTGAAAAAGGGGAAAGGAACTGGAAGAGTTCACTTGGACGAAGTCTTGGATGCGGCAGACGGCTCCGGCGGGGACTCCGTGATCAAAGTAGTGATGCCGGGATAAACAATCTGCACATCGAAGTCCAATGTGTTAGCAGACGAATAGATAAAAATCGACTCCTTCTGCGCGCGTTTCCATGTCTCTGACTTGCCAGACTTGATCTCTACCCGGTCATTGGCGGTCGCCTTCGGGTTGGACAACGCGGTTGCTCTATTCGAGTGCGTCATGGTCACGTAAACTGTGTGCGCAGAGAGATTGCGCACGACTATCGGCCGGTAACGCGTCTTCTCCGGGGAAAACAAGTGATCGGAAAGGCGAAGAGAGAGAGCGGCGAGAGAGAGTGTCGGATTCGCTGCGGGCGAGTACGGGAAGACGGAGAGATCGCAGACAAAGACGTTATCCCAGCCGTACTGCATCTTAAGGTTCTCGTCGACGATGGAGCATTCCGTTTCATCCGCTTTTGGCATGGGAATTGAGCCCAACTCATGAGCGACGCCCCCAGGCCCGAGCTCGCCCAGTTCAATATTATCCTTCTCGACCTTGGTGAGCAAGGTGTAACCACCGTTATCCGAGTTGTGTTTCACGAAGTGGATGTCAAGACAAGCAGAGATCTTGTTCATGGCGTCGACTGCGAAGTTCTTTAAGAGGTCCTTCTTCTTCCCCAACTTGGGATCAGGAGCATATCCGACGTTGATCTTCGGCTGGTCATTGACGATCTGGATCGAATTATCGCTACAGAGCTTTGAGGGTAAGATGTAAGCGATGATGAATTGCGGAAGCTCAGAGTCCGGGATGTTGCGCCGAGGCAGGAAGGAAGAAGCGTCGAGGGAGATGTTCGCCAGCGCAGTGGTTTCGTCGATACCTGAGAAGGTAATGTCCGTCTGAAGCTTCACGCCACCCAGGATCTCCCTGCTCTTTATGTTCTTGTAGTAGAACGGCATCGTTACATAAAAGATGTAGTGGTCGGTGACATGCCCGATGTTGCGCGCGAACCTTTCCCCGAACGTCTGCTTGGCAGACTCACCACCCATGCTGCGGAGAAGGATCGCGGGACTCTCCACGGCGCCGGCACAGATTACGATGTTTTTGGCCATGATCTTGTGCTCTGCGCCGGACGTGTCCTTGACAACGACGTGCTCGGCCAACTTCCTCTGGCCTGCCTGTGGCTTGGGCCCGAGGTGGGAGACGAACGAGTTGAGGATAATCTTGAACTTCCCCGCGCCCCGGTCGTCCATTGCCGCTTCGAGAAGCCGGTCCACTGTGCTGTATGCGCCCTCAGCGAAGTCGAAGTTATTCGGGTTGCGGAATTCAGATGCGACGCGTCCCCACTCCCACTGTGTGGTCGGAAGTGAAGAGTCTGAACGAAGGTTAAGACTGTCCTTAAGGGCGCGATGGAGAGGGAGCGTCTGTGGGTACGAGAGGTTCATCCATTCCTCCGCTTTTCGGTAGTATGTTTTGTTCAGATCGTCATATACCTTGTTCGGGAAGTTGGTATGGAAGGTGTGGTTGTCGATTCTGTGACGAGTGTCAGAACTCCGCATAGAATATAGAGCAATGAGATGGTCACCTTGGAGCAAACAGACCCCAGACAGTGCTGCGACCGCCGAGGCAGTACACGGGGCCACCCTTCCAAATCTTACGGGTTTCGTCGGTCATCCCCCAATCGTGCTTGAAGTGATTGTAGAACAGATCATTCATCTGGCCGTACGTGCCGCGGTTCGTCGGACGTGGCATGTTGAGAGAGTGTGTGGGGAACACCAGGCCGCCGCGCTCGATGACGAGGATTCGCTTGGTCCTGTCGTCCGAGTCCTTCGGTAATGCCTGTGCCGAGCTGGACTGCGCGCTGAAGTCGGACTTGCTCGCTGAGACACGCTTATTCTTGTCGAGGAGATCGGCAGCGAGAATGCCACCGCCGATCCCGGATCCTATGATCACGTAGTCGAAGGGTTTGTTCTTAGACGTCTCCGCTACTTTCTTGGCGGTGAGGGTGAAGTAAGCTTCCTCGTAACTGGGAGCAGGAATCCTCTTGATAGGCGTCGGCTTCTCCGGCGTCAGCTTCACCGGCGTCGGCTCCTCCGGCGTCGGCTCCTCCGGCGTCGCGACCACGACATGGATGGGGTCCGTAAAGATCGTCTGGCCGTTGCACATGTACGAGACAGCCTTTTCATCCTCGGTGATGCGTTTTGGGTAGGTGTGAATGATGCAATCGTTAATATGCACCTGGTAGCAATCGGCCTCCAGGCGGATAGCAATTGTCACATCAGTCTTGTTGAGAACGCCCTGGAGGCACACGCACTCTTCGTCGCTCCAGTCGTGCCCCTTTCTCCCGCTCTTAAACACAATGCTGTTCTTCCAACGACGGAAAGAGATGTGGAGAAGAGTATCACCCTCGGCACTGAGAACGTTGACGTTCGTATCGTCTTCATACCCCTGCGTGTCCAGGGCCGCATTATACCAAGCGGAGTAGAAGACGATGTAGCTCCCTGTGTTGATGACCGTACCGAAGGTGACTGTGTTATTGAGAAAAAGAGGGATCCAATCCGCATCCATGACGATAGACTGTGCCAGCAGTTAGAGCTGACCACATTCAATTCTGAACCCACCCACCTTTATGGGTCGACTACCGTGAACTTAACGCTAGGGATAGAGAAAGAGAGTCGGTCGAATGTATACAGTAGGAAGATATGTTGACTGCAGGGCGAGACGGAGATAGAGAGCACCACGATGGCACAAGGCCCAAGATGATCGCACGGGAGTAAATCAGAAGACCTCTACATTTTTTTTGAGCTCACGATTGCTGCGCAGTCCGCATATTTATAACAACTCCAGGCACGTCGTGGCCTGCCCCGTGGATCGATTCGCGAGCTGTTCGCGTGGCAATCGATAGGACCTGCAGTATCGGTTTAGGAACGTCTGTGAACCTCTCCTATCAAGTAGAACGGTGTAAGAGCATCATGCAGGCTAAGAGCGGCATGCGCGGTAAGAGCGGCATGCACTGACGTGGTGTTGACGAAGAAGAGCGAATATGATGGATGCTACAAGCTCAGCGCCACCTGCAGGATGGGATTTGATACCACCGATTAGATAGGGTGAGGGAATGGGTACCCGTGGGTACCCATAATTACCTATTAGCAAATTACTTAAAGTTATATAAATAATAAAATTTTAATAAAATATTTGGAAATAATTATTATAGGGGAAAATTATTATACGATAATTTTAAACCAAAGTAATTAACTAAATACCGTATTTTATAAAATTAAAATTTAAAAATGTAAATTTTTTTTTTTAAAAATTTAAAATAATTATTATTTACAAGGAATAAAATATTTTATTTTTAATTACTTTTAAAAACTTAATTTTACGAAAAATTTATTTACGTTATAATTAATAAGTTAATATTATAACAGTATTTAATTCGTATTAAACCTTAGTCGTATGGTGAAATGGTGCGGGGTGCAGGGCCGAGGATGTGGGTCCACTGATCAGTTAGTCAGCATCATTCATGTATTTCTAGGAGCTCTTTTCGCCGGGCGCAACCCTGGGGGACAATCACGACTTATTAGTCATCAATCATCATCAGACAGACTGGTCTTAACACCAGATCAATTGCATTGACTTCAATTTTCTCTAGAACCCTGGGCTCACTCGTGACATTCCCTTTGATTTCGTACTGATCAGGACTGACTCTGTCCCGCCCCATTTCAATGGTTTATATTAGCAGTAATATTATGGGAATCTGAATAATAGGTTAAAAGGATAGTTACGTCTGGTAATAGCAGATGTTAAAAATGTTTTAGGTAACAAAGTTATATTATAAGTTGGTATTATATAGATTATAAGAAAATAACGAACGTATATATGTTACTTTTGGCTTAAAATATTTAAGCGGCTTAAATTTTTAAGTTCGTTAAAGTTTTTAAGCTTTTTTATAAGGTTAAAGGGCTTAAAGCGTTAAAGGTTTTAAAAGCTTTAAATTAATTATATAACTCGCGATTTACGTTAGAAACAAATTTTAAATCTTTTTAACCGTTTATTTTTGGACTAAATTTTTAAATTTTAATACGATTTTTCCTTTTTAAAATTTTACCTTTAAAAATTAACTTATTTATCGTATTTACTTAGTAAATAATTTCCCTTTTTACATATTATTTTTTGCGTTATTTTGGTTGTTATATTTAAATATATTAAGAAGTACCAATTATTTAAACTTAATAATGTTTAAATTTAATCGAAACGGATTAAAACTTTTAAATTCTTTTTTTTCTATTTCGCATTTTCGTTATAAATCTAAATAAGAAGTTTATAAAGTTTATTCCGATTTTAAGAAATATTTTCGTTACGTTAAATATAACGGTTTTTATAATTTATTCAGGCCTTTTATTTTTAAATATTAACGATTTGTAAAAAAGAATTTTAAAACGCGGAAAAAAACCAAACATAAAAAGTTTTTCGTCTTACCGCTAATAAATGAAACGGTTTTCAAAAATAACGTAAAATGTTACGCCGTCGCGGAATTAAAGTATTACGTCGTAATATTTAAGGCGCGGAAACGATAAAAAAGTTTCAACGATTAAAAAATACGTAATAATAGCTAGAAACCGAACTGGCTGTTTTTATATACGTCATCCTTTTTGTTAATTGGTCGTTAAATTAGGACGTATTTGATTTTAACGTTTCCGATATTATTAATAAAAACTTCTTAATAAGCGTTAGGTTTCTGTAAGGTTTTTTATAAGTTCTTACATATTTTTTAACTTTAAGTAATTTTTTTACTTAACCAAGTATTACCTCTTCCCGTTTTCCTTTTTAATATCGAGAACTTTTTCCACCTTTTATATTAGTATGTTTTTTATTCCTTTTTTTTTCCGTGCGGACTTAAATTATGTCCGTTATTAATTTTAATAAAGAAACGTAAAAAACCGGGTAAAGTTCAATTTTAAAAGGTAACTTTAATCAATAATTATTTTCGATTTTTGTTTTAACTTTATATAATCCGATATATTTAAAATGGAATTCTTTTTTTAAATTATTCAGTCTGGATATTTTTAGTAACTAAATAAACCATATTTCTTTTTTAGAAAATTAATTCCTTTAACATTTTTTAGTTATAATATTTTTATATCTAAATACATACGAATTTAAGTTTTGTTTTTAATTTTATATATAACTATTTTCATTATTTTGAAATAAACATTATTTTAACGTTAATTCACCTTTTTTTATAAGTTTCGATAAATCTTTAACATAAAACCGAAATTAAAGTTAACTAGTATTATTTTAATATTCTTAAAATACCTTATATTATAAGTTAAATAAGTTATTAATATATTTCAACTTAATTATTTCGTTTATAATTAATATAATACCGGAAGTAAGTTTCGAATATTTAATTAATTCTTTTTATAGTTATCCGTTTATAAATTAAAGGTGTTTAAAAGTTCCGATTTAGGTTTAATTATATTATAAAGCTTTATTAAAATGTCAAAATAAATATAATACCTTTATTTAATATCATTTTGAATAAAAATCCATAAATACTAATAAAGTGTTTTAAAAAATATACGTTAACTATTCCGCATTTATGTTTTCGTCAAGTAATAAAGAATAGGACAATTTCATAAATTTATTTACGATTATTAAAACATTATCGTAATATATATCTATTATTAAATTTTTTCATAAAGGTAATTTGGTAATAAAATAGAAAATAATTAAATCTTATAATCCTTTTATATTTACTAATAATTATAATTCTCCGTATAATTTGTAATATCATATCTTAATTTTGTTATAGAAGTTATATTCATATAAAACTTTTTGATTAATTCTTTTTTCCGGAAAGTAATATATACGTCATAATCGTTTTAAGGTTTTATGTACTCCAGGGTATTTACGCCACTAGTATTCGTATATTTCGCGTATTAGTTTTTTTTTAATATTTTTCTGGTACTTAGGTTTTATCGGTTTTTTTTCCTGATTGTAATTAATTATTATATCATTTAATGTTTTGGTATAAATCCGATATTATTTTCTTAATTATTACAATTTGCCGTAATTTATATACTTTTGTTTTAAGTTAAACATTTAATATAATTTAAAAACCTTTTCTTTTAAGTCCGGTCGTTTACATAAAGCGTTTGATTTGCTGTTCTTTAACCCTTTTTTATAAATAGTAATAAAATCAAATTTCCAAAAATATTTTCCGTAACGGAATTATTATCCTATTAACTTCCGGATGATCATATACCGGATGAGGTTTTTATAATTTATATATATTTTAATTTAATATAAATTTCCCTTCAGGTAATGTTTAAATTCTTTAAGAATATTAATAATAATTAAAGACTTTTTATTTAAAAGGGTATAATTTAATATACTTTCTTTTATTTATATAAATAAAACCAAATAAAATATAAATTATCCTAATTATTTTTATATCCAATTCTTACGTTTAACGTATAATCTGAAATATCGGTTTTTCGTTTTATAAAACGATTCGGATCGTATATAATTAATATTATCTTGCTAATAATTATATTTTTAATTTTCTAAAGGTTTTTCTGTTTTGGTTATTTATTAAAACTTTATTTGTTTTTGGTTAGCTTAGAAAAAGGCATCGTAATTTTATTAAAGTTGTGAATAAATTTCCGGTAATAATTGGCAAATTTAAAAAAAAATTAAATTTTGGTAATTATAATAGGTAATTTTTATTTTTGAACTATTATTATTTTTGGGCATCCATTTTAATATATCCCGGAATAATAACGTATTTTAAGTACGGTACTTTTTATTTATGGAACTTATTTCTTTCGGCGTTAATTAAAAGATTAACGTTTTATAATACCTAAAAGATTTTATAAACGTATTTTTTAAATTTTCTTTCTGAATTTAAATAAATAACGATATTATCGAGATAATAAATAATAAAATATGAAAATATTTACTTAATACGAAATTAATCATTTTTTAGAACGTTACGGATACGTTAATAAATTTAAACGGTATTATTAAATATTCGTATAATCTGTATTTGGTTTTAAAAGTTATTTTGTATTCGTCTCCTGGTTTAATACGATTTAAATTATATCCGTTTCGTAAGTTTAAGGTAATAAACCATCTGGTTTCGTAAAGTTAATTTTTTATTTTAATAGTTAAGGGTGAAGGTATACGATTTTTAACCGTAATATTGTTTAATTATCGGTAATCGATTATTAATCGTAATTTTGTATTTTTTTTAGGTACGAAAAATAAAAAGTACTTTATCGGTAATTTAAAACGTTTAATATATCCTTTACGTAATTTATCTTTACCTTATTTTCGTAATATTTATAGTTTTTATTAATTTAAGTTATATATAAAATAAAAGGTAATTATTTTGTTACCTTTTAAGATCATTTTATAATCTTATTTATTATATGTTAAAAACTTTATTTTAACTTATTTTAACAGGTTATTTGTAGTTATAATATCATGGTAATATTTTAATTATTTTTTTAACTTTTAAGGTTGGTATTATAAATCGTTATTTATTTCGTATAATCGTATTTTAATTTTGGTAATAACGCGTCGTATAAATTTATTCCGCCTCTTTTTTTATATATGTTATTTCTTTAATTAATAAGATTTTTATTATATCTTTATCCCTGTATTTGCCGTTATCGTTGTTAGTTAAATAATAAATATTTTCACTAAATCCTTTTTGCTACTAAAGGGTAAAATGAACTTTATCTGGTTAATTTTTTAATTCATTAAAAGATTATATTAATATAACCATTTTTATCGAAAATTATATCCTAATTTTATATTAACATAATATCGAATTTAATAATTTATTTTTATTCTTAAAGAAGGGTTTCAAAATAATTATTTTCGCGGTTAACTTATCCGATATTTTAGGTAAATTTGGTACTTTTAATCTTTCTAAATTTATAAAGTTCGGTTTTATTCTTTATAATAAATATAATTTGTTAATTATTTCCGGGTTAATATAATTCGGGTCGGTTTTATAATTTATTATAACGGTATAATTCTTCTTCTTTTTTCAGATTTTAATTGTAACAAAAGGAATATTTATCCTTTTTATTATCGTATATAAAGCTTTTTAAGGGGTATATGTTAATTCCTTTTATTTCTGCCAACTTATAGTTTCCTTATAAGTAACGTTTTTTTAGGGGGATTTATACCTGTAATTATTTTAGTTATCCTTGTTATCGACGTAATTAAACTTCCATTTCGAGGAATTCTTTTATATCGTTTTATTTAATTCGTTAAACTGGTAATTTATTTTGTAAAGGTTTCGGTTTTTTCCGACCAATTTATCGTTATGGCCTATTTTTCGTCCGTGGTCGTTATCGGTTAATCCTGATATCCTTAACGCTTTTAATATTAGGTATGGTATTAGGCTATTTTTATTAAACGTTTTCCGATTTCTTTTTCCTTTTCGGAATTATCGGCATAAATACGTCGGAAGTATAAATTATTTATTACTTGCCGTTACACCTTTATTACCGTTTAATAAATCTATTCTTTTTGCCTTGTATAATTATACCATTTGTAACAGCACATAAGGTTTTATTCGGGATAACATTTGTTTTCGGCTAATTTCTTAACGTTTTAACGGTATCGATATCGTTTTATATGGTTATAATACGTAAGTACCTATATTACCTTTAACCCCTAGGGTTGCTTCCAGTTTAGGTATAAAAATCGAATCCTTGCTTATATATACGCGGAAGTCGTTGTTAGATATGTTTTTATTATTTTTCGGATCGTAAGCAGTAAGTTCTTTTATAATAGATAACGTATAACTTCCTATATCGATCGTGCTTTTCTGGGCATAAGGCTTTATTCCAGCTTTAATATTTCTTAATTTATTTATTTAATTTCTCTTATATCTATCATTATTCTTTTTTTTTTGTTACGTACGAAATATTAATTTTTCTGTCGTTAATTCTTTCTATCGTTCGTATTCTTATAATTATTAAATAATTATCAGACCGGATATAATAACGTATTATGGTATAATTACGTCCTGGGAAAATGTTTTGGCTTTTCGTAACCTTTTCCGTACATTTGGGGGTAGGTTAGGGTTTTTCCTTTTCCTAACCATGCCGAAGGTTACGGCCTTATTATTCCCATCTTTTAATCGTTTTTCAGGTATCGGGGTTTAACCGTTACGTTATTTTTTAAGGGCCTTATATTAGCTTTTAACATAACCCATCTTATTGCAGTTATAGCACTTAATTTGGCTTTAATCCCATTTTTGTACTGTTTCCAACTCCATAAGTTTTAATACCGTCTTATAGGTAGTGGAAAGTGTATCGAACTTTTTGTTTTGGTTAGTTCTTATAAATTTGGGCCTGGAAATAAATTGTTCCTTCCGTTTTTATCGTCGCTGATATTGTCGGTTATCGATTTTGACGGCTCTTACAATATAATTATTAAGGGTAATAAGGCGCGTTATTTTCATATTTTCGATTTTAACGTTATTTTATAAACCTTTATAAAAGATATCGGTTAAGTTGTCGTTGTCTTTATTTATGTATTTTATTTTAGCTATAAAGTTCTTAAACGTTATTACGTATTTGGACGGTAGTTCTTTTTGCTTTAGATCGAGAATTTCTTTTACTGCGGTTTTTTTTTTTCGTTTAAATTTCCGAAATTAGTATAATATAAAAATATCTTTTTAATAATTTGCTATTAATCCGATTTTTTATTTTCCAAGTAACTTCGTAAGGTAGGCTTAAATTAATCCAAAGCGCTTCCTTTAAGGAATGTTACGACCGTAAGGATCTTATCGACCTCCTTAATAACTTTTTCGAAACGGAAGTAAATACGTACCTGGGTAAGAAAACTTTATACGTTACCTTTTCCGTCGTAAGGCTCGGGTCTTTTAGGTTTAATCTCGTTAATCCGAATAATATTGACCTAAATCTAAAGGCGTTAAATAACCTTTTTAAAGTCTTTAATTATATCCTTATATTATTATATAATAAGTCTTTAAATATTTTCCGATATATTAACGGTATGACGTATTATTTAAAGTTAAATTATATTATTAAATATAAATTTATAACGTATAACGGTTAATAAATTTAATTAATCATTAAACCTTAATTATCGATTTATTTTAATAGTAATATTTTAAAAATCCAAATAATATATTAAAGGTATAATTACGTCGAATAATAATAAATATTAAAGGGAATTTAGGTAACCGAATTATAAATAAACTGGTATTATTTAAATTATAAAAAAATAACGAACGTATATATGTTACTTATGGCTTTAGGTACTTAAGCGGCTTAAACCCTTAAACTCGTTAAAATCTTTAAGCCCTTTTGCAGGCTTAAAAGGCTCAAAGCTCTAACGCCTTTAAAATCTTTAAACCAGTTACGTAACCCGGGACGCACGTAGGAAACAGGTCTTAAACTCTCCGACCGTTTGTCTTTGGACCAAGCCCTCAGGTTATAACATAAGGTTCGCGTTATTAAAAATGGTAAAAATAATTTTAATGTAAACGTAATTACTAATGCCACGTCTTCTTTAAAGGCTGAATTTAATAAACTTTTTAAACTTTTTTTACGCTTTTAATTAATAATTTAACATTAAAATCCGATTAATTTTTAGTATTTTTATATAGTTAAAATTACTCCTATTTGAACCTTTTACTATAATTAAAACCTTATCCTATAAAATTTCGTAATATACCTATAATAAAGAACGGGTTCGAACATTACGGATAAATTTTAGAAATAAAACTTCTTAAGCTTATTTCGCAATATCGTATAATATATTTATTTGTAATTTTATTTCGTCGAATTATAAAACCGTTAACCTTTACTAAGAGAATACCGTAAATTTTATATAAACTAAATATCCGCATATATACGTTTTAAAACTTTCTTAAATTATTTTAAACATAATTTATATTAATTTATAATTAACATATTTATTTATAATATGAAGCTTTAATAGCGCCGAACGGAAAATTCTTTATTTTAATTTCGAGTTTACTTAAACCCAAAACCGCGGTATTTTTTATAAAATTTAATTCTTTTATATTATAAAAAGAAAAAAAAGTTTTCCAGGTAAAAATATCGTAAAATTTATAACGTATTAAATACGACAAAAAGCCCTTTTTCGGAAATAAAAAATATTAAGGTAACCATTAAAATTTATACCCAAATTTATAATATTTTCAAAGTAGAAATTTATAACTTTAATATTTTCCGGAAATTATTTTTATATTAACGTAATTTATAATATAAATCGTTTACGATATTATACCTTTCATTTTATTAAACGTTGAATAATTTAAACTTACGGAACGGTATATAAAAATAATTTTACGACTAGTTTAATCTTAATATTAAGGGCCGAATTATTTTTATTTATATAAGCGTTATGTATTAAAAGTAGTTAAAATATATAACTACGAAATTATAATACAAATTTCGTAATATTATTAAGAATTAATTAGGTAACTTTAAAATAACTCGTAAAGAAAAGTTCGTTATTATTTTTTATACGGATATTTAGTAAAATATTCTTACCATAAACCGGTAATAAGCGTTAAAAATAATTAACGAAATAATTAAAAAATAATTAAAAGAAATCTTATTTATTAAAGTATTATATAATTTTTTTAATTTAAAATATGGTAAAACTTTCCGGTAATTAAAGTACTAAATTATTTAAGTAATTAACTACATATTTTTAACGAAGATTATTAACGGTAGTATGGTTATAATATAATATTTCGATAATTTTAATAATAATATTAACATGTATCTAATTACCGCTATTTAATAACATAGATATATTTTTAATTTTAGCTTATCTTTTTATAACTTATTTAAAATATTATTATTTTTCCTGGTTATTAATTATAAATGGAAACTTAAAATAATCGTGAAATAATATTTAATACCAAATATTAATTTGTAATTTAATGATAATACTTTAGGTCGTTTATTTCTCGGAAATTATATATATATTTAAACGTTTTTATTTATGCAATTTACGTTTCATTGAATATTTTAAATTATAACAAATTTTTACGATATTATTCTATTTTATTAAAAATTATTTTTTGCGTTTATTCCTGTTTAAAATACAGATTTTAAGATACAAATTTCTCGGATTTCCGGCGCTGAAATAAAAAAGTTATTACGAAAGTAAAATCAACAGATTCCGAAATAATTATTTTAGGATTATTTTAAAAATAGCCGGTTATTATAAAAAAAAGGTTATTATAATAAAGCACAATAATAATATTTAATTAAGCTGGAAATAAAAAAACTAAATAATTAAATAAAAAGAATAAAGGAAAAGCTTTTAAGGAAATAAGAAATGAGAATTAAGTAAATCTTTTTATAAAACAAAAATAAATTCAAGGCTTATCGATAAAATATTTGTACTTATATAATTTATAAAGAATTCGTTTAATTAAAAATATTTATAATTTAACCCTTGTTTTTTAAAAAATATTACATATTTAGCAAAAGGTTGATTAAAATAATTCATAAAATATATAGGGTATAATAATATTATTAACGTATTAAATTATATATTATTTTTTCGATTTCCATAATATCTTAATCACCGGCTTGAACATTGTTATATTTTAATAAAATAAATCCTTGGAATAATATAAAT
Source organism: Monosporascus sp. MG133 (assembly GCA_004155925.1). NCBI lineage: Eukaryota > Fungi > Ascomycota > Sordariomycetes > Xylariales > Monosporascus > Monosporascus sp. MG133. The sequence goes on along the minus strand of QJNX01000045.1, from coordinate 59,175 downwards.
ATCTCTTACTTAAAACGTTTTCAGCTTATTATAAATAATATAAAAATTGCTGTTTTAAAATAAATTAAGAAAAAGTTTTCCGGAACTTATTATAATAGTTCCAAAATAAATACTCGTATTCGTATAAGGTAATATAACATATATATAATTATTTCCTTAATTACCTATTAAAATAACGTTTTTCCGAACATTAAATGCGGATCTTTTTAATACATCCGAATATTCCAGAAAATATATTCGGAGAATATTAAAAATAAAATAATCATAAAATAATTTAAATATATATTTACTGCCAAATTTCCGTTTATAACAACGGACCTTATAAATAAATATTTTAAGCTTAAGTTTTATTAGCTAATTTAACTTTTTTTGCGTAATTTTAGTAATAAAATTAAATATTAATTCATTTTGCATTAAATATCGAATAAGTATATTTTTATTAAACTTTGAAAATAAAAAGAATTAATAGCAAAATTATTCGAATTTCGATTAAGTTCCCTTTAAGTATCGTTAAGTTGTAAAATAAAAGAAAACATAAAAAATATATATATATTATGTAAAAAATTAATATAAAACTTGAAAATTTAATATCGCCAGTTATATCCGTAATTTCGGTTAAGACTTTAATTTTTCCGAAATATTCGTTTATTACAAAGTAATCCCCGCTTTTATTTTAATTTAAATTAATATTATACAACCAAAATATATTATAAATAATTAAGAATTTCGATTTTAATATTAATAATTTTAAAAATAACGAATTATTATATTAAACCTTTTCGTAAAATAATGCCCGAAATATAAAGATATGACTAAAACGATAATAATTTTAATATTTTAAATAATAATAATATATCTAACGAAAATAAGGCGGCAAAAAAATAAAAACGAACAGTATTAAGCCCATATTACGCTTAAAATAAATTCGAATCCAGAACAAAATAACCGAAAGTTTAATGCAAAATTTAACCGGTTATAATCTAACTAATAATTACCGAATCATAAACGATCTAATTTATTCAGCCTACCCAGCTAACAAAACCGTTTTATAACGCTAAATTAATCAATCAGATCTTAATATAAAATGTGATTAAAAGCCGATTTTTTTTAGGACCAAAAATATTATATATCTCGGAAACGTTAATACGGAAATTAACTAAAATAATTTTAAAAATAATTTTAATTTTAAAGAAATGTAAATATTAAAAACAGCGAAAATTTATTAAAAGAAATTATCGGCATATTGAATAGAATTACCCGTAATTTGGCATATTGGAAAACCTTTATCCGGGTTCGTTATTAAATAACTGGATAACTTAAAACTAAGGGTCGGCGATATAAGTACTATTTAATACATGTTACTTTTTCTAACAAAAACGGAATAAACTTCGTAAGAAATATTTACGGAACGACGGCTACCGTAAAAAATTAGACCAAACGGAATTGGTTATTAATAAAAAAATTCTGAATCTAATTACGATATATTTATATTTCGAAATAATATTAAAACTTAAAACAAATGTTTTACGAAACTTATATTAATAATTTCCGATTAAACTTATTTTATATTAATTTTCGTTTTTAAATAATTTTAAACTAATTTTAAAATAACTCTTACTTATTAAAACTAAGATTTAGCGTTGTTTCAAAGCCTTAATTTCGACTAAATCCTTTTAATTAATTATTTTATTTTTTAATGTTACTTACTACGGGCTTTTAATATAAATATTTCCGAATCATAATATTATCTTACGGTAACGGTTTTAAATTATTAATAATAAATATATATCTAAAATAAGTACGGATATATATTAATATAATTATTAAACATAAATTAAAGAATATGGCTTTAAAAGTTTATATCTCGGTTAATTACGATATGTAAATTACGCCTTATTGAACATTTTCGTTTCATAAATTTATTATTTATTAAATTAATTAAAGATGTCGGCAATTGGAGCTTTCAGGTGTTGCCAGCTGGTGGGCTTTGTGGGCCAGGCAGCAGAATGCTGCCTAGGACAGCTTTTGTCCAGTAATGATCCATTGTTACCTAATCCTGTATGTAAGGGCGATTATCTACGGACTAAATTAATCCTTTTTTAAAATATTATTAGAAAGAATATATAAAGAGTTACGCCAGATTTCTGCATTTGATTATTATAACTACTAATATGGTAATATCTTCTGGCTAATTAATAACCATAATACGTTATACGAAATAATTAATTATAAATTAATAATTAAGTTAACGAAAAAAAGTAAAAGATTTAAAAAAAGGTTGCTTGATTAATGATTTAAAAGAAATTTAGTAGTTAATTATAATAAATAAACGTAAAGTTTTTAGAAAATATCTTAATAAGTAAATTAATAATTTATCCGATAAGAGTTTTATTTTTAAAAACCGGAAATATTTAAACGATAATCTTTTTCTTTTTTTTTTAACCCGGACCTTTAAATTAGAAGGTTACTTAAAACGAAAAGTTTTATAACGAAAAAAAGTAAGAAAAAAAATAGGAATTATTTTTAACGAGAAATAATTTATTGCCTTAATAATAACGATTAAAAATAAATAGATTTAAAACCTTTATTCAGAAAGAATATACCGAAATAAATATAAATAAGTTTTATACGTCCTTAAGTATTAATTTAAATAATATCAAACAGGATATTAAAATACAGAAAGATAAATATTAAAAGGTTAAAGATAAAATTAAAGATATAAAATTTTAAAATTAATAGATTAACGAAATAATAATACGATTAAACGATATAACAACGAAATTTTGGATTCGTTAGGAAATAAAATATTACGAAATTCGAAAAATTTGCGAAATGTAAATATAAAGGTAATTAAAAGCGTTTAATTTATAATACGGATAGGTAATTCGAAAATAATTTCCGTTATAATACCCGTCGCAATAAAAAAGAACGATATAAAAAAATTAGTTTAACGAAAAAAAAAGTAAAAAGTTAAAGTTACCGTTTAAAGGCAAGGAAGTAATACGTAAAAACCTTAATAATGTAAATAGTTTTTTATTTTTATTCATCTTTTTTAATTTATTTAATAAATTTTTAAAACGGTAAAAAAGATATTATAATTCCTTTAGCAGCTTTTTAAGTTTTAATAATTGAAACGGTTCGAGCGAATTAGTTTTTTGTTTAAAGGAACGGAAAAAGGATTTTAAAAAGTTTAGTAATAATTCGAAGTTTTATTAAAAACGTTTTAATTTTTTTTAAATAAAGAAAACTGTCTGGTAAGTTGGATTAATTAAAGGTTTTGGAGTAATATTTTAAATTTTGTACTTAAAGAAATTGGTTCTAAAAACCGTATAAAGTTAAAATAAATTAATTAATTACGTTTTATAAAAATTATTACCAAAATATATAAAAAGGCGTTTTTTAAGTTAATTATAAGTATTAAGAGGGAACGAAAATATTAAGGATTTTAGGGAAAATTGATATAATAATAGGTAAAATTTGGTAAAGGTTCTTTTAAAATTTTTTTATTAAGGTTATATACGACGGAGGAACCTTATATAGTTTATTATTAAGTTTTAAAAACTTTTATAAAAAATAAAAGGTTATGGTATAAAGTTTAAAATTAAAAAATATATTACGATATTCCTTATTGCTATAAAAGACTACGCTGGTAGCTGGTATAAAATGATATAATTAATATTTAAATAAACGGATTATTTCTTTTAATAACTGATCGATAATTTTAATAATAAATTCCATAACCGTATAAATAATAATAATAAAAACGGAAAGTTATATAATGCTTAAAGAAGTAAGGGTAAAGAAAATAATAAGAATAATTTCCGAAATAATAAGTCCTTATGGAATAAAAATAGAAAATTACTTTATTTTAATTATAGCAAATATAAACATTTGATAAAAGATTGCTTTAAATTATAAAAAAAGGAAAAAAGGTAAAAGAAAAAGAAGAAAACGAAATTAACGTTAAAGGACTGATAATAACCAAAGTAATAGCTTTTAAAAGGTCCGTAATAACGGTTAAGGTAAAAAGTAATTTATTCCTAAAGGTCTAGGAGATTTATACCGTCTTAATAAAGGAATATTTAGCCCTATTGTTAATAAATAATAGCTTAAGGACTTTATATAGTAATATAATAAAATGATTTAAAAGCTAGCTGTAATGGCTAAAAGCGTTAAGAACGTTAAAGTTATAATAATTAATTACCTTGAAGCTATAATAATTAAGGGCCCTAAAGTAACCGTTATAAATAGTGCTGATATAACGATTTAGAAAGTAGTTATAGTAATTATAATAGCTAAGTACCTTAAAACTATAATAATTAAATGCCTTAGAGTAACTGCTATAAGAAGTGCTATATTTTTGTACGTTTATTTTTTTATAGAAGGTAATAAAAATAAGCTACTTTAAACCTTTGGAACGAATATTAATATTACCAATAATATAATAAATTTCGAGAAAAATACCTATGACGTATTAGGTCTAAAAGTATTTATATTATAACAGATATAGGATTTATAATAACTATTTTTATCGGAATAATAAAATAACTCTTAGAAAGTTTCCGTAAAAATTACGTCATATATTAATAACTTGCCCTTGAACATATTCTTTAGGGAAATATATTATAAAAGGAAAAACTATTTAAGTCGGAATATTTTAATAAACCTTAATACATCCTACTTAATAATTATTAATATAATTCGAAAAAAATTTTTTTTATAATTTTATAAGAAACCGGAATTTATTATTAAGGCGCCGGAAGACGTAAACGATAAAAACTATTAATAAAAATATGCGTTAAAGGAAATATTCGGTAAAAATCATAACGATATTTTAAAAAAAGTATTCGTAAACGTTTTTAAGGATAGCAAAATTCGTATAACGGACGAAATAATAAAAGAAATTATTCTTTAATATTGCCCTTTTTATTATTTTAATATAAAGAAATTAATTTAAATTATTAAAAAGTTTACAGAAATAAACTTAAATTTTAACAAAATGGAAATAAATTTTATACAACGTATAATAAAAGGAAAATATATAAAACCTTATTTATAAACCTTTAAAAATGGAAGTAATATATTAAAAAAATTATTTAATACGATATAAACTTAATAAAGCCCGTTAAGAACGAAAATAATAATTATTTCGCTTTTATTATAAACACTTTTTTGTGTTATAAAAGATTTTTTCGTTTAAAATTAAAAACGAAATATAATAAAACTTATAAATATATATTATACGGATAATTAAACGTTTAAAAACGATTAGAAGCAAAAAAATATAAATCTTACGTTTGGATGGTAATAAAGAATTAGGTATAAGTATAATTAAGAAACTTTCTGGAACTGAGAGTATTAAATTAATAAATTCTAGTTTTTATAATTAATATTAAAACGGAATTACGGAAAAAAGTATTTAATTTTTATAGAACGAAACGCGTATAATTTTTGTATAAATAAAAATTCCGATATATTTTTGGAACTTAATAATAAAAGTTATAACATATATAATTAACAAAATTAAATAATTTATAATGAAGGATATAATATTAATCGAATGTTTCGAAAACATATTTAATTTTAATAAACCATATAAGTTTAATAATAACCATTTTCGAATTTTCGGTAATAAGTATATAATTTTAATAAATAAAAATTATAAAATTAGATTAAAAAAATTAATAACGAAAGGAGATAAAGGAATATTAATAAATTATTAAAAGATTTATAATTATAAAATATAACTTTTAAAAAATAATAAGTTATTTATAATATTATATGTTATAATTTCCGGAAACTTAAAAAAGCCAGGGAAACCTTTTAACCTTAAAAGTATTAGTCGATCGCTTTTATAACCTATATAAAAACGTTTAAAATACCGTTAAAAGTAAAGAGATATCAGAATAAGAAATAAAAATAATAACGTTATTTTAAAGGACGATACGGACCAGGAAATTAAGGAAGTTAAACGTAAAAAGGAACGTCCGAAAGAAATAATCTTTAAATTATATATTCTGGAAGGCCCGGAAAAACCGTTTAAATTAATAAGCGAATTAAAGTTAACTTTAATTTAAAACGGCCATAAAAACTTATATGCCTTTAATTTTAACTTATTAACAAATAAAAATGATAAAAGCTTTTTTAAAAGATATAAAGATATAAAGTAAGTTATCCGGAATATTTATAAATATTAATAAATAATTAATATATTAAAAAAAAGTATAATATTATTATTATAAATTTAAAAAAATTAACCTGAATAAATTATTTATTACTTATAAGTTATTTATAATATCGGATAACGGCCTATTTTTAAGGGAAATTATAAAAGGCTTAAAACGAAAAGCATAATATAAAATAATTTTTACGGAAATTAAGGAAACCTTTTTGCGTAAAACTTTTAAATTTACGCCTTTTAATAAAGGAACTTACGGATATCTTATTAATACCAAATAGGTATTAAAAAATATATATTTATAAAAAAGTTAAATAGATATAAGGTATGTATTTACGTAAAAAAATTTATATAACGAAAAAGGAATAAATTATAACGAAACCAGAACAAATACCATAAAAGATATATATTAAAAAGTTTAATAGCTTTAATTACTTATTTAGATTAAGATATATTCCAGATCTATTTTATCGTTATATATTTATACGGTAAATTAAAAGAAAATATTTATGTAAAATAATTCCCGATATTAAAAAATATATTTCGATACGTACCTAAAAAATAAAAAAACGTACCGGTTTTTTTTAAAAAAGTTATTAAGTTAATAAACTTTTTATACGGCTTAAAATAAACCGGAATTACTTAAAAAAAATATAAAGAAATATTATAAAATTAAGTTTATACTTCTTAATTTCGGATAATACGATTTATTATAAGCTTAAAATAGGGTACATTATAATCTTATATGTTAATAACTTTTTCCTCTTTAGAATTAATAAATAATAACTTAAAGATATTATAAAAAGAATCGTTAAAAACGTTTTTATTAAGGATTCAAAAAACGTAAATTAATACCTAAATATACGAAATATCTGTTTTTTAATAATTAACGATATTAAGCTAAATTAATAATAATATAGTAAAAAATCGTTAAAATTAATCAAATTAAAAGAAATACGAGAAAAACTTACATTATTTATTAAAAATTATTTAAAATATATCATACGATATAAAAGCAAATATAATAAAAAAATATATTCGAATATATAAATTTAAATTTTTTTTAAATATGTTAATAACCCGGATATAACGTTTATAACCTTAATTTACGTTAGGTTTATAAGTAACCCGTTACCTGAATATTAAAAATATATTAAAAAATTATTATATTATTTAAACGGAATATTAAATTTATTTTTTTCGGTACCGGAAATTAAAACGAAATTATTTGTATTAAAAATATAATAACCTAAAATTATTCGGATTAATAAGATCTATAATAAAATAAATATTGTTTATAATTAAAACGTTTTCATTTTAGATTTTAAAATTATAAAGCGTTATTACGAAATATATTACGGAAATAAAATACGTAAAAACAAAAACGGTTATAATTAAAATAATATAATTTAAATATTTTTTAATAAAACTAAAATTTATACTTAAAAGTTCCATTTTTTTAAAAGATAATACGGATATCTTTAAATAAATAAATAAAAACGTAAATATTACGAACAAAAAGTTATATTAAAGTTAAATATTATTACGTACGTTTGCTTCAGAGTGAGGTTCTGCTTCAGAGTGAGGTTCTGCTTCAGAGTGAGGTTCTGCTTCAGAGTAAGGTTCTGCTTCAGAGTGAGGTTCTGCCTCAGAGTGAGGTTCTATGGGACTGAGGTATACAATCTATCTTAACCGTGAAAACCATTGATCAGTTATCGTATTCGAAGATATTGGGTATAGTATCTATCGTGTGGATTATATGTGTAATAATTTTCTGTATATTTGGTTCAGCCTGGAAAATAAGCCTTGAACCTATATTAACCTTGCATTATTACGTACGTTAAAGGATATAAAAAAAGAATATTAATTTCGAATACGTAAAAAATATAAAAAGCTTTATAAACGATTTTACGTAATTATTTAATAAAACGAATTTTAGCGGTTTATATAAAACTAAAAATTTAAAAGAATTTAAAATATTTAAAAAAAATTTAAAATTTGGTTGAAATAATAAGCAAAAAACATAATTCCGTTAAATTTGTTTTATACGGAAAAAAAAATTTAAAACTTATTTTTCGTTATAAATAACGATAATTACGGTATTTTCTTTACGATTATCTGAAAATATCCGTTTATTTATTAATTTTAACGTTTTAATTTTCCGTAAACTTTTTTAAATTTTTTAAATTCTTTTAATTTACCTATTAAATTAAGATTTAATAATCCGGTAATAATTAGTTACGATATCTAACCTATAATTAATAAATATTTCCGAATTTGCCGGATTAAAGTTTTTATTTTTTTTAACCGTCCGAAAACAAAAGAAATTTAAAAAGTAATAATTTTAATTATTTATTAATTTATTCATAAAAAATAAAATTTTATTTAAAATTAAAAGGATTTATAATATAAAAAGCTAATAAAAATTAACGTTTTTTATATTAAATTAAAATAACGATAAAACAAACCCGGAACGTTTCGGAAAAATAAGTTTCGTAATCCGGAATAAAGTAAAAATTTAATAAAATAAAAAAACTGGGTAATTAATATAACGGTTAATATATAAACTTTTTAATTCGAAATTAATATATAAAAATTAAAATTTAATCTTTATATAAATTAGTTATTTTTAGATTTAATTTTAAACTTTTCGGATTTTTCAGTTATAATTACCTGTCGTAAAAGGGCATGTCGGCAATTAATGCTTTCAGATGTTGCCAGCTGGTGGGCTTTATGGCCCAGGCTTTGTGGGCCAGGCAGCAGAATGCTGCCTAGGACAGCCTTTGTCTACTAATGATCCATTGTCACCCAATCGTGTATGTAAGGTCAATTGCCCACGGACTAGATTAGTCCTTTCCTAAAAGACCATTAGAAAGAACACACAGAGAGTTACGCCAGATTCCTGCATTTGATCACTGTGACTGCTGACAAAAAATAAAAAACTATTATCTTTTAATTAATATCTAACTTTATAACATCAAATTAAATAAATCTAATAACGATAAATTATGAAGCCGGTTAAAAAAGTTAGAATTAACCGACCGATTGCATATTCTTACTGCGAATAATAACCCTGGTATTAAACAAATAATTATATAAAAATGGATTTATCGAAAATTAAGCGATAAATTCTAATAAGTAAACGAAATCCGGCACCACGTATATACATTATATACTTTATAAAAAACATTAAATAACTTTTTTAAAGCTTATATTATTAAGTTACCGAATAAGTTAAAAAAAAAGCTTCAAACGAACAAAAACGAAATTTTAAGGCAATAAAATAAAAGCCTTATTAAACCGTATGAAAAATATATAATCGTATTAGTACGTATTTTGCATAATAATTATAAAATAATTTCTTAATTATTTTTAATACATATTTTTACCGTTTTTATTTATTTCAGCTTTAAAAAAGAGTTGTTTACAAATTTAATAAATCATGATTATAAATAAAGCTTTACATACCAAAAATATATTTTAAATACTCCGTAACGTATATAACTGTTAAAATTTCATAATAGTTTTCTTATTACGAATTATAAAAATATACTTTATAATTCAAAGGTTCGTACGTAAATATCTGGCCTTAAAAAAGCGGATGATATATTTCCCTTTAACGGTATTAATTTTTTTTATTACTTAATTAATGTTTCGAAATCCTTTATTTAAATAATGAATAATTTCGGTTTTTTTCGGAGAAACCATATCTTCCATATAATCGGTAAATGCAAAATCATATTAAAACATTTACGTAAATACGAAAAACATATCGTTATAATTTATTAAAAATATTACCCGGACGATAAACCAAAAAACAGAAAAAATAAAAAAACAAAAAAACGTAATAATTTCAAAATTTATTAATAAACTATTAATATGATTATAGTTACTACGAAAAGATATCAAATTAATAATTTTAAGAATTCTTAAATATACCAACAAACTTTTATTAATAATCGCGCATTAATTTATCTCTCCGTCCTAATCTACCTATCATCAAATAATACAGCCGTTAAATTCCGGAAATATTTTAAGGATTAATAGAAATATGCCCATGTAGAATTATTTAAGGATATATTTTATAATAAAATTATTAAATACTTTACACAAAATTATAAAACGTATTAGAAAAATATAATAAACGGGATATATAACCTATTAAATATACCTTTATTTCGAATTCCAGAAACTTTATAAAATCTCTTTTATTAAATTTAAATCTTAAAAAAAAGCTTAATATACCACATTAACGATAACTAATAAAAAATGTTTTTAACGATTATTTCTAGTACTAAGATAAATAATTTAACCGGTATTTTAAAAATTATTTTTTAAATATTTCATTTATAAAGCCGCCTTAACGAAACCGTTTTAATATTATTTTAACGGATTAATAACATATTTCCCGGTTTCGCTTACCTTAGACGTAATTTACTATATATTTAATATTCCTCCGCATTAATAAAACGTACTTAAAATCTTTTCGGTTAAAATACCCTTTTAACCATTAATTAATATTGCCGTAACATTTTAAATTAATTCTAATAATATTATTTTATATCTGAACCAAAATATTCGATTTGGATAATAATGTTATATACGATAATAACGACCCCGTTTATATACGGAAACGATTCGAAAAACGGAAAGAAAAAATACGAAAAATATTCCAAATTTTAGTTACCGAAAACTGAAGGATATTGCCGGATTAACAAAACCTACCACCAAATAAATTTTATCAAGTATTAAATAAAGATTTAAAAAATCCAGATAATCCCGAAAATAATAAGGATAAAAATTAAGCCACGTTAAAATCCCCATATACTAATTAAACTGCTGGCGTAAACGGATTTCGGTATATAGAAAAAGCTATATTTAAAAATAATCCTTACGGAAAACGAAAAAAGCCGGTAAATATTAAGAATAAACATATTACCGAAAACGGGCGAAAAAAACTTAAAAAGGTTAAACTTTAACCATTACCCAAATCCGTCCCTTTTTTTAAAATAATTTATAATTATTATAACGGGATAATAAACGATATAATTAATATATTGGCAATTTCGAAAAGTAAATTAAATTTTAATATAAAGCAGGTTAAATTTCAATATAAAATTAATTATATATATTACAAAATATAAAGCTTTTTTAAAAGAAATAATAAAATAATCTTAGAATAATTTCCGAATTTAATAATGAAAGATTAATCTAGGTTCAAGCATTATTTTCCAGGCTGAGCCAAATACACAGAAAATCATTACATATATAATCCACACGATAGATATTATACCCAGTATCTTCGAACACGATAACTGATCAATGGTTTTTACGGTTAAGATAGATTATATACCTCAGTCTAATAGAACCTCACTCTGAAGCAGAACCTAGATTTTAATAATAAAACCTATACGTATTTCTTTACTTAATAAACAAATAAAACGGTTACTTGATTTATATTAAAAGTTTAAATAAAGTAGCCTTAGAAATTCTGTTAACTATCTTATATTGTTGATATATTATATTATTTAAATCTGGGTATTAAAATTTATCTACATTTATACATAATTAAAATTTTACTAAAACCCTTTTCTTTAAAAACCGTTATTATAATTATAACGTTACGCTATTACCTCATAAACTACGGTAAAATTTATTAAAATAATTATGAAATAATCTTATATTAATAATATATTAAATTATAAGGCATTGAAAGGGCGCGAATTACGAATACGGCCGGCTAGCAAATTATGAAGGCCAAAAGAAAATTAGTTTAAAACCCAAAAAAAACTTGGCACCGTTAAAAAAACCTGCTACCGTTAAAAAGCAGCTTATTAAAGCTGAAGAATAACCTGCTAAGGCTGAAAAGAACTAGTTTCTGACGCCATAAAAACAATACCTTAAACATTAACCCTTATTAAAGCGTTATAAAAATATAAATCTGGTAATAAGTTTATATTAATTTTATAAAACAATTTTTAAATAATGTTTAAGAATTAATTAATTAATTAATTTAATCTCTGGTTTACGTAAGATTCGACGATATATAAAGAGTTATAACCTGTTATTAAAAAACGCGGTTTTTTAAAATGTAGTACTGAAAGTTTCGCAAGATTTTAAATCCGAATTACGATTTTAAGCTTTTACTTTAAGCGTGATATAAAAAGCGGCAAAAGCTATATTAATCGAAATATTTAAAGGTAAAGTTAATACTTAAAATAGATTTAACATGAAATTTTTTTAATAATTAATTTATATACTATTTACGCGAAGCTTATCGGCAACTACGTATCAGTCTGCTTCAGAGTGAGGCTCTGAGGGACTGAGGTATATAATTTATCTTAATCGTAAAAACAATTAATTAGTTATCGTATTCGAAGATACTGGGTATAATATCTATCGTATGGATTATATGTATAATGATTTCCTGTATATTTAGTTCAGCCTGGAAAATAAGGCTTGAACCTATATTAACCTTGTATATACTATTTACGCTAAAAAGATTATTATTTAAAAAAATGCAATTAATGAAACTATTTTAAACCATTATTATAATTTAACAGGATTGTAAATAAAATATGTTACGCCTTAAAAAAGAACCTGGCGTTATTTTAAGAAAAGAATATAACGAATTTTTTAAACGTAAAAATATTTTTTAATAAAACCTAAACATATTTTAAAATATAAAGATATTCGGAATTAAAGCTACTTTAAAAAGAAATCGGCCTTTTGAAGTTTTAAATAGTTTTTATGCAAATATATTACTATTACCGCTTTTATTAAATTATTTTAAATTATTTTATAAATATTTTTTATTAAAATAAGAACTTAAAATAATCTGTTAATAATAATCGTAAATACTTATAAGTTTTAATTATTACCTATTAAGTACCCGCGGATAATGCTAAAGACCCATTAGGTAGCTACGGGTCCTTTTTATTTTTGCCAAGGACCCATTAGGTACCCGCGTGTCCTTGGCAGGATCCATGGGTACCCGTGGGTCGTGGGTAATTTTCGGTAGGCGGTTCCTCCCTCACCTTACGATTAGGATGAACCTCTCTCGAAGTGAGCTCAAGGTTACATGGATAGCCTTGTTGAAATGTATCAATTTTTCGATCACTGAATTGTCCCATCTTCAGCGGCAATGCCTGACCTCAGCCTGCTCAGGCCTCACCGGCTCTGTCCTTTATTTTCTTCGAAGTTACTTAAGTACCATTCTGTAACGTTGGAAATTAACTAATTAAAACCCAAATCCATGTAACGAGCCAGCGAGAACTAAAGTATAAGCATGTAAAAAAGGGTCGGTTTTATAAATACTAGTTTTTAAAAATAAAAATATATAATAGCTTAATAATATAAATTTGATATATACTTATACGAATGTTTTAATAATCACTCATTAATAATATTAATTTAATCTTAGAGAAAAAGTTTTTATAAGTGTAAATACTATTGTATTTTATAAATGTATTTCGAATAAGTTAAAATATTTTCGTTTTTTAAAGTATAATAAAACTTGTTTTTTGTTTTATTTTACTATGAAACAAATAAGAAGAAAAAATATTCGTAACCGGAGGCTAATAGTTATATATACGATAAATTCTTTTATATAATAATAATCCTAAAATTTATAATTCGTTAATGCCTTTTATGCCTTCTTAAATTCACGCTTAAGGTTTTGCGTTAAGATTTTATCGGACTGAGTTACATAATTTATCTTGATCTTAAAAATTGTTAATCAGTTCTTGTATCCGAAGATATTAGATATACTATTTATCGTATAAATTTTATATCTAATGAGTTTTTAAATATTTGGCTTGACCTAGAAATAAGGTGTAAATTTATCGTAACCTTATATAATTCGTTTATTTAAATTAATTATTTAATTAACGTGCTAAGATAATTCGGAATAAGATATTAAATCATAGAAATGAATAGAAATTAATTATTTAAATCAACTTAAATTTTAATATAACTTAATCTAATAATATCTTTAACGGAAAATATAGGATTGTATAAAATATTAATATATATTAAATATTCGAAAGTTTATATTTAAAATTAAAACAAGTTTTATTAGTTTAAAGGAAAGAATATAACATAAAGATATGCTTAATTATTAAATTAAAGCGATAAAATAACCAATTATATATTAAAATAAAGCTAATAATGTTAAAACGCGAAATGGAAGATAAAACGACTTGATAAAAATAATAATCCAAAATATTTAAGTATTTTTAAAATATTAATGATCTTAATTATAACCGTTATACAATTAACAATTATATTGTATTTTATTAATACAATTAAATCCAATATTTAAGCTATTGCCACCGTATTATTACGTAATAAATGTAATATATATAAAAGATATATATTTACATAATTAAATCTGTACGCGCATCTATTTCGTACCATAACATCCACGTTTTGCTTCGACAATAATAGCAAAAAAAATAAAAAATAAAAAATAAGAAATATAAGAACTACAGAAAAGTTTTTAAACGATAGAGCTGTACTTTATAAATCTATGCTTTAAATATTATGCTAAGTTTCGTACTTACTAATCTGGTTATTATTTACTAAATATACATCTAATTATTATTTTATAAAGGTTTACTTTTTTACTATAGTAAACATTATCAGGCGAAAATAATCCATTTATTAATCGATAATAATATAATTAAACGGAAGTTAATATTAAAAACAAATAAGGGATAAATTAGGTTATAGAAAAACCTATGCCGATATTTCTAACTTTTCTTTCGTTATAATAAAGTAAAGATGGAATGATTTAATAGGGAATAGGTAACTGCGCGGATTTAATTAATCACTGAGTATATATTAAAAAGAATTTAACACGGTTCATAAAATATTAAAGATGGTCGCCTTATTTTATAAGCTGAGCCAAATATACAGAAAATCATTACATATCTAATCTATACGATAGATATTAAACCTAATATCTTCGAATACGATAACTGATTAATGGTTTTTACGGTTAAGATAAATTGTATACCTTAATCCTATAAAGCCTCATTCTGAAGCAGGGCCTCACTTTAAAGCCCACTGATGCGTAGTTGCTGATAAGCTTCGACCCTGATGAACCTTATGCCAGGCAGTATACCTTAAGGACAAACCTTAAGGGAGGCGTTATTGTCTTATAAAATATTATTTTAAATAAATAACCTCTAATTAAGGGTTGGGCATAATAAAATACCTTTAATATTCCAAAGTATATCGTAATATAAAGGTTAAATACGGCTTTATTTTAGGCAACTTAATTATTACTTTTATTCGTTATTTAACTATGGTTTAAAAGAAACTTAATTTTATTTTCTTAAATAAACTAATAAAATTAAAATGAAACTGAAACTTATTAATAATATTTATAAATATGTAATAATTTCTATTAATTGTTTCTTTTTATTAATGCGTTTTTAAAAAAAAATAAAGATAAGTTTTTAAAACCTTTTCCATTAAACGGTATATCGTATATTAACCGCTGTTCTGTTTCGTACGGTATAAACAACGAAAACGAAGATACGATTAATAATGCTTATAACATCTATTAAGAGGGGTTTAAACGATATATAAACTTATAAAGAGAATATTTATTAATTTCTAAAACGGTACTAGCTTAACTTTAAAACCTAAAGGCTAATTAATTGTATCTGAACACTATAAGATAACTGGATCGAAAATCTCCCTTATTATAATAAAAAGTAATAACTTTCTTCGCTTTTTATTTTTTTATATATTAAATTCCTTTTCTTTATATTTTAAAACGGTATTATCTTTATTTTATTAATTTAAACGTTATTAATCGTATCTTAAAAATATAAGGTAATTAAACCGACACCTTATTTTATATTATGGAAAGTATTATAATCTTCTCGTTTGTTTTATTTTAGATATTAAACACCTTCTTATTCATAGTTATATATACCTATTAATCTGGTTATCGACCCAGCCTATATAACATAAGTACCTTGAACACCGGATTATTAATTTTCTAGTAATATAATGTATTTTTTCTTACAAATTATCGAAATGTTAATTATTTATATTTTTAAATCTTTATGTATATAACACTTGCATATTCACAGTTTTATTAGAAGTATTACGTACTTAATACTAATTATTCGTTTAAAGGACGTTTAATATTTCCGAGGTGTTTAATTATTTCACAAAGGTTTAATTTATTACGTTTACTTATATTCATGTTTCGGATTAATTCTAACCGAATACGTATATTTTGTAAACGATATAAATTTTTGATGTTTTACTGCTGTTAAATTATGAAAGAAAATAAAATAAAATTTAATAAAAAGTTCTCAATAGATAATAACTTATTTAGTTAAGATTTATTATCGGTATTTATTAATATCATATTATATAATAGTATGAAAACTGTAATATAATTCCCTAATATTGCCTCTTTAATCCGGTCATATAATTTTCATATAACGATTTCTAAATAACGTAACTTTAACTAAGGTTTATTAAAGCATTTTGAAAGCGAATTACAAGGCCTGCTTTAGTTTTAATATGTATTATACACCGTAAGATCGTAGCCTTTTTGAAATGAGAATTAATATTTACCCTCCGTTAAATAATACAGTTTCTGTAGATAAAAGATCTCGAAATTATTAGTTTTTCTTTTAAAAAAGTCTTCTCTTATATATTATATCATCCTATAATGTTATTTATATTACATGGCTATTAGTAGATTATTAGTTTTTCTTAATAACACGGTTAACAGTAACCACGGCGAAATAATATTCTGTCTCGGTTAAATATTAGGTTCTTCGATTTCACATTGGATATAAATTAATCTGGTCTTATTATAAAACTTTATATTTAAGAAATTTAAGAAGAACAGGTTTATGTAGTTCAATAAAAAATTAATATTGTTATAAATAACGGGTTAATAATTGTTAGTGGTTAGAAATATATATATAAGTTATAAGTTTCCTCTTCGAAATTCCCTTTATTAAGTATTGGATTTTCCATACCTTTAAGTATATAAACATTATATTTATTTTGTGAAATAAATATTAGATTATTTATAACTCTTATATTAAACCATTAAAGCGCATTAAACCTTTATTTAATCCTATTTAATTTACTATTAAATACATTTTTCCAAGTAATAAGGATAATAAAAAACCCGGAATTTTAAAACCGTTAACCGTAAGGTTTTAAATATTAAGTTTGTTATCTTTAATAATATCGTATCTATTACTAATAGTTGAAGTAAATCCTATTAATTATATAAAAGAAACAATTATTAACCCAATCCTAAAAATACTTCCCTTAAAATCTTTAAATCTTAAACAGTTATAATACTTTATTTATTAAAAAAGGATAGAATTTTATAATTATAATTATAAAGAATTTAATACACTGCTTTATTTAAACAATTTATCATTTCTTATATTAATATGGTATACATAAAGCAAAGGGGGATTAAACGAAGTTAAAATAATACGGTAATCTATATTTATATTTACTTATTATAATACATTATAATTTTATTGATTTTATAATTTTTGAGTAAGTAATAATATAGATAAATATACTATCTTTTTATATTATATATTTATATATTATATCCTTACATATTATATTTTTAATCACAATTTAATATATCGCATAAGGCTGAATTAATTTCTAAATTTCATATCTAATAAACGCCGTAATTACTGGTTTTAAGTAATTTTTATAACCTTTTCGTTTAATTTATCATATCTTATAAATTTTAATAAATTTTATATTAATAGTCTTGTGTAATATTTAAATCTAAAAGTGGTTTATTTAAAATGTAATATCTAGGTTTAAATGTTCTTATTAATATTTAATTAAATTATATATTAAGTGGGAAAATCCTAAATCGTAAAAATGTAATTTTATTACGTTTTATATATAATTGATATTTAATATGGATATTATCTTTTAACTTTAAAGAGCTATTATCGGATAATATAATATACTTTTTATTATTAATTAGGCCGGTTTATAATATTATATACTCTTTTAATATTATGTCGAGCCGTTCGCGGCTCTACCTACATTATGTATGGCGGATAGGCAGCAATGAGTCCGGCGAGGCACTGTAATGAGAAATTCCTCACACGATCAACGGTGCCTGAACCCTGGCGGGTCCGGCGCGAGCTGTAAATTCAAGAAGATGCATCGAGAGCCACAAATTTTTGACGGCGCTGTAAACGATACAGCAACCAACGAGAACCCAGACGTGCCCAGAGTCGAGTATAGACTCGGGCCGACTTGGACTCAGTATCTCATCTTCCTTGCGAAGGAACCCCCCATTTAGATATGTCTAGGCTCGGAGGGCATGACGGCTCTGAAATGACGTTGACGTGCGGGCCATCGCTGTGAGTTGGAGAAACCCATCGGCGACTGCGGACGACCATGCCGTGATTGGCGGCAGCTTTGAGCTTTTGATGGTGTATCCCCAGGCTTCAGGATTGGATGTAGTGCTCGGGAGTGGTATGCATCTATTCTGATGCAGGCAGCATCCAAGTCTTTGCAAAGCTATAGATGCCCAACCGTGAGGGGTGCATTCTTTAGGTACCTTGACTGCATCGAGAATCACTGCATGAGTACTTGCATTCTTCTTGTTGACTGCACATGCAGTGGGAATCATGAAGTTGTCTTGCTCCAGTGGGAGGCTCTCTCCTGGTTGGAGAGCTTTTGGGAAAGGGAGTATGTCCAAAGGGGTTCGGATCGACGGTTATTTCCTGCGCAAAGCTGCTGTTGTGCGGAGATGCAGCAATTGTTTTTTGTCGGGAGCGGTGTTGGGCTTCATCTCATGATAATTTCGGCGTTGGGCACACAGGCATCAGGAACCTCGCTGGATCCGATTGGCTTTGGCTTCCTATTCCCACTCTCATCATGGGGAGAGGCTAGAGAGGATGCTAACGCAGGTTATGAAAAGACAATTTACATAGGTGATGACCCGCCTTGCGAAATGTGAGATATAGTTTTCAAGAAGAGAAGTGTCAGACCCTACTGAGGTCTAGGCCTGTTAACAACGCTATGGCTTAGTTAGCGTTGCGACTAGTGGTTGCAATATTAGATACGTTGTTCGAAGTCCCGGTATCGCCTTTTTTCAGTTGTAGCTGTTTTATGTGTATTTAAGGAGGTTTTATAACCTTTCTTTTTAAATAGGATCTTTTTAAAGGTTAACTTAATAATATATTTTCTTTAGCTATATATGCTTTAATATGTAATATTAGGGTTTTATAATTATAAGCCCGGTCTGCATTTCTTTTTATTTATGTTTCGATATATTTGTTAGATACGTTACGGACGTCGTTTTTTAAGGTAATTCGGAACCTTGCTGTTGCTTCCGTAATAATTTTGTAACTTACTACCGCCTTTTACTGAGGATATTTCCTGCTTAGATATTATTATTTTTATCTTTTAGCCCCTTATTATATTATATTTAAAGCTATAATTCTTTTTATTTTAAAAAATTTTAACGAAATATCGTTAAGGCGCCTTAAGGTATTCCTTTTTAAAAAGGGAACTTTTAGGGAATATAACATATTCGAATTTTACGTTAGCTTTAAGGCAGGCTTTTTATGGGATTATATTAACCTTAATAACGAATACGTACTATCGTTATTAAAAAGATTTATATTTTTTAACTTTAAAAATTTCGATCCGGAAGTTATTAATAAATTTAAATTTAAGTTAATAGCAGACCCGAAGTTCCAGAAGGTAGTAAAAATATACGAACGAAAGTAAATTTTTTTTTAACCCAAAAAAAAAACGTTCGTTAAAGTTAATAAATTTTTAAACTAATCGGTTTATCTTGATTATTATTAGGTATACTAGAAAAAAATTATTTTTCGAAAAAGATTAATTATTTTAAAAAACGAATTTAAGTTTAATAATAACGTTCGGATTTACGAAATTAACGTTCGATATAAGGAAGCGTTAAGGATTAATAGGATTTAAATGGATATATAATTTTTTAAGTATTAAAAAACGTATATTAAAGCCGAAAAGTTTTAAATTTTAATTATCGCAAGTTATTATAAATATCTTAATTTTTTTAAGGTTATAAGTATTTTTTTATTTAACTTTTTTGTTATTTAAACCGTTACGGTAAAGGAAGTTATATTCGATAATAAGGATATTAACGAGCTGCCTTTAATATAAAAGTTTATAAAACGTTTCCGAAGTTATATAAGGTTACGAAAGGTTTAGGGCGTTATCGCCAAGTAGTTGTTACGGGAAGCGTTTAACGTTACCTTTAACGGAAAAACTTTTAGTTAAATAAGATTTTTTTAAAACGTTCCGGATAAAAATAATAACCAGAATAAAAACCGTTATAATTATTTTAATCGATAATATTTTTATGGCGTTATTTATATTCTTAAGGAGTACTTTTATATTTACTTAAAGGTTAGGTTTAATAGTTGGATAAAGGACCTTAAGATTAGAAAGCAGGTAGATAAACGTATTATAAACGGTACCGAAACGTTGAAAAAGGTTATTAAGTATATAAAAAAAATTCGAACTTATAAATTTTTTAATTAATTTTATATATTTTTTAATTAATCTTTATATTTTTCGTTAAAGGTTTTTTTTTATTAACGGATCCTTAAGTTAATAACGTTATTATCGGATATAGTTTTAAAAAATTTACGTTATTAAATATATATTTAAATTTTTACGTTAAAAATCGGAAGGTTAACTTTATTAATTTATACCCTTTTATAATAGACGGAAAGTTTTTAGTTGGAAGAAAATATTTAAATATTTTAAACAAAAAAACGTAAAAATCGCGTTTATTATTTTAAACGGCAGAATTACTTTATTTTTCTTAAAAAAATATCTATATGTCCTTAAAATATATATTAACCTAGTTTCGTATAAGCTGTTTTAATAAGCCAGTATTTATTAGGACCATAAAACCGACGTCGTATATTATAAAAAATTAAAAACGTCGAAAAAGTAAATAACAAAAATTAAATGAATTAAATGTTAACCCGTTATATAATACGTTAAAATAACCCTTAAAAATAATAACGATAATGGTATCTTTTTAATAGTTTTTATAGTAACCTAAAAGCTTAACGATACCATCCCGGAAAATAAAAACGTTCCGGAGGATAAAAACAAACCTGAAAATAAAGTTATTTTCGAAAACGAAAACGAAAATTTCGTTATGGAACCTTTAATCGAAAAATTCCTTCCGTCGAAATAAATAAATTAAAAAAAGTTTTACGGAAACGATTTTAAAAGTTTTTTAAAGCTTTTAAAAAGAAACGTTATATTATGGCATAAAAAATTTACTTATTTAAGTTTTAAGGCCCTTAAAAAGGTAATACAAATAATTACCGAAACAAAAATTTAATTACCGTCGAAAATCGATTATTAAAATTATGTTATTACGAAAACTTAAAAAAAGATTTTACGAAAATTATAAATTAAAAAACGTAAGCCTTTTATTACGATATATACTAACTTTTTCGAATTTAATAACGCCTTTAACGAACGTACGAAAATATTAATTATTACCTGTTTTATTATCGGAAGTAGGATTAGTTATATTATAAAGCGCAAAAAGTACGCATTTACCGCCTTAATAAATATAATGGTTTTCTTTAAGAGATAATAATATATTAAGGTTAAAATAATGGTGTTAAATAAAAAGATTTCGTTCGGAAAAAGATTCCGAAAATGGCTTTTAAATATAAAAATTACGTATAAAATTTTGCCACCTTATATTAAGGAGCCCGTAAGCGTTTAAAAACGTACCGGGGGCGTAATTATTACGAAAGTACGTTACCTGATAATTAATAGCAACCTTTTTTCTAACCTAAAGCCTGAAGCTGTTAAAGTAGTTACATATATCGCCAACCGCATACCTACTAAAGCCCTAGGCTGGAAGATACCTATTTAAGTTTTTAACGAATAGATAGCTAAAAAGGACAAAATACTTATCCTTAAGAAAGGTTTAAAAGTAAACGTTACGAACGTTATCCTATTCGGATCAAAGGCTTATATACTTACGGAAGTAGTCCGTCGGGAAGCAGAACGTTTAAAAAAAATGGACCTTAAGGTATATATCGGTTATTTCGTTAGATACGTTATTAATAACGTATATCGGATATGGATTCCTTCGTAATAACGTATTATCGTCGTTCGCAACGTTACCTTTAACGAAACGAAAAAGTATTATAATAATTAGCCGCAAAAGTTGTCGTTCGAAATTGCAAAATTAAACGATTAAATCGATAGCATCTTTATCCCACCCAAAGTAATAACTTTCTTAAGGACCTTAAGAGCTATATTTAATAATAACCCCTTGGATATAGGCGTTATTAGGGGGGTGGATAATACGATAACGCAGGGTTCGTTTGTCGAAAACGACGAAGAACCCATATATAATACCATCGTGGTAGCTATAAATAATCCTGATCAGAAAGCTTTATAAAAAGTTAGGGGGGTGGACCAAGACCGTAATTCGGAAAAAGAATTTTTTAATTCGGTTATTAATAATAATTCCGAAAATAACCCCGATCGTTCCCCAGAAAAATTAGGTAATTCGAAAAGCAAAGATTTTCTGTAAAAATTATTTATACCGGAAGTTATTCCAGACTTCGAAGATTTAAGTTATTAATAATACCATACGCCGTTACCGGAAAAAATTTAAAATATATCATAAAATTTTTTTCGATTATAATAACATTATACCGAACTGGATTTTTTAAATCTTTTAACGATTATTAAATTTAGGATTAAAAAAGGAAATAAAAAAAAGTTATTTTCGGTTAATATAAGTTATAAATTAAAAATCGAAAAACGTAATATATACCTAACCGTTTTTAACGCCGTTTTTTCGGCGGCGATCAGGCCGGAACGCTTTTATCGGAATAACTTTTTTATTACGCTTAAAAACTGGCAGGAAATTATTTAATACCGGTACGTTAAAAATTAAAAAACGGTTATATAACGGAAATAAGATTAAATATATCGGATAAAGTAATTAATTATTATTACCATATTTTAAAAAGCGATTAACGACGTTAACTTTAACGGTATCCTTCCGTTAATATAAATATTTACTTATAAATTTAATAAATATGGGATATTTTAAAAGTTTAAAATTAAATTTATTATCCGTAATAATTTTTAATTCCGTAAAAAGTTTAACGTTTACGTATTTACGTTAATAAAAAAGTTTTTTCGTATATTAATAATTATTATAATTCGATTTAACTTTAAGTTTCGTTAATTTAACGTTATTAATATATTCCTATATAACCATATCGACGAGCTAATATACGTACGTTTCTTATAAGGATTCGTACGTCCGGGTTTTTATTTAAAACTTTTAAAAGTTTTATACGGATTAAGGCGATTATTATTTTTATGGTAACGGAACCTATTTTTAAACTTAAAAATTTAAAATTTAAAATTAATTCCGGATAATTTATACGTAATAATAAACAGATAATTAATATTATTCTTTTATGTTAACGATATATCCATAATATATAAAGTTCGAAATATAATATGCGTAAAAAAACTTTTCGCGAAATTAACGTAACGTTTTTATATTATTAACTTTAAAAAGTTATAATAATTTTTTAAGATACGTATCTTACGTAATTATAAAGTTAAAAAATTATAATTAATATAAAATATTTATTAAAAAACGTTATATTTACGATTTAACTTTTCCGAAATTGGAAAAAGTTATTATAAAATCTTTAAATAAAAGGAGCTAAAAAAGTATAAAAAAAAAAACGTTTGCAGTTTCGAAAAAAATATATTTCGAAAAAATTAGCAGCTTATTATATAAAACGGTTACCATTTACTCAGATATCGTTAAAGCTGTTTCTTATTTTTTATGATATAATAGGAATTTAGGCCCTATTTATTATAACGCCTTTAATAAAACCTTATTATATAGATATTATATACGTTACCTTATTATATAATATGGTAATAACAAAATGCTTAATATATAATTATTAATTTGCTTAAGTAACGTATTATTTACGGATAACCTTAACCGTAAAAGTTTTTAAGGTTTCGTTATATCGTTTAAAAAACTAACAAATAAGATATAATTATTACCTTAAGTACGGAGGTAAAGTTATTAACCTTTTTTTAAACTATAAAGGAAACGATTTTTATATAAAGGTTCGTTAAGGCCATAAGCCTGGAATTAAATAAAAAGCTAATTATTTAAATAAATAATAAGCAAATAATATGGTTCGTTATTAAAAAAATAATACGTTTAATTACGAAACTAAAATACGTTAATATCCATAATTACTGGTTCCGGAAAGTTTTCGTTACGAAAAAAATTAATATTAAATAAATACTTATTAACGTTATAGTTACGGATAGCTTTATTAAATTATTTGGGCTTTAAAAATATCAGGAATTTATACGGTTATTAAATTTTTAAAACGTTACTTTAAAAATTAAAAAAGTTTAAAGGAAGTTTCGTTTTAATAACGTTATTACCTTATAACAAAAAAAAGCTATTATTTTTATTTCTTTTATTATTATTTTTTACCGTTCCTTTTTTTATACCGAAATTTAAATTATTTTAAGTATCTAATTAATAAGTTAATTTTTAATAAAACTTTTATAATTTAACGGAAAGATAACAGATTATAATATTTAAAAACGTAAGTTTAAATCCTATTAAAAGCTTTTCGGAACCTGGGTATCTCGAAAAATGACGAGATTCCGATATTCCAACTTTTTGTATTTTCTGCCTTTTTGTTTTTTTAATTACCATTATTCTTTTTTGGGGGGAAATATTCAGACTCGTAAAAGCTTTAACTGTTAGTTCTTAACAGCTGGGGGGGTATATCAGAACTTACTAAGGTCTAGGCCTGTTAATAACGCTGTGGCTTAGTTAGCGTTGCGACTAGTGGTTGTAATATTGGATACGTTATTCGAAGTCCCGGTATCGCCTTCTTTCAGTTGTAGCTGTTTTATGTATATTTAAGGAGGCTTTATGACTTTCTTTTCTAGATAGGATCTCTTCAGAGGTCAACCTGATAATATATTCTTCTTCAGCCATATATGCTTCAGTGTGTGATGTCAGGGTCTCATAAGAAGCGAAGGATGGAGAACGATCGTGGGTGACCTGTCGGATGGCAAAAGCTCGCCGTTTAATGCGAAGGGAGAACTTTTTGGAGAGGCTATTTATGTATTCGCTTCAGGCGAGTGCGGGAACAGGGAACAATTGAGGTAACCTACTTTATAGACGGCCAAGGCTTACATACAAGGCCGGCATGTGGTCGCCCGTTAACTTTTTAGTAATTGGGTCATGTCTGAATAAGCTTATGGATTGGGTTTTGCCTGGTGAACAGGTTTAAACATCGTAAGTCCGATTGATGGGCGGAATTTTAGCACTTTTTGGGTTTGTTTGGTTAGTTTATGTCACAGAATAGGGGTCACTTGCTTAGTTATCAAGCCCCAGGGAACTACAGACGCCCCATAAAAATGCTGTTACGGGGCTCCCACATTATATATAAAATTTTCTAGCCACCATTCTCTAGATCCCGAATTATCCATAATAATCTATACTTTTTAAACTTTATAGAACCTTCTTACGCGATTAGCTTAATTGTAACAGTTATAATCCCGGTACTTTAATTAGGTTAGACAGATATAATTAAGTTGATTATAAGCTTTTTCTTATTTATTTTAAATTTAGTGCTTATTATTAATATATTAAATAATTTGATTTTAAAAGAAAATCGCTTTAATTACGATTTAATACTTTGTCGTATAAAATTAAAAATCTTATTAATTTTGATATTTTTGAGATAACTTATTTTACGGACCGTTGGACATTTTTACGTTCTAGGAATATATTTTAAAAGTAATCGTTAAAGTAAAAAATAATTTATAAATGCTTAAGTGCGTTAATAAGGTTTTTCGAAGATTTTTTTAAACGTAATATTATTGCGGTAAATCTTAAAAGGAAAATAAGTCGTAAAACCTTTAAAAAAATATAAGTTTAATTTTAAGCTTTTCAGGAAAATAATCGAAAGGCTTTACGGAAAGCTTTTAAGATTTTATTTGCAGCTAGAGTGATTAAATGTAGGAATTTAGTATAAATCTCTGTATGTTCTTTAATGGTATTTTGAGAAAGGACTAATCTATTCCGTAGGCAATCGCCCTTATATATACGATTGGATAACAAAGAATTAATAGTAGACAAACGCTAGCTCAGGCAGCAGAATACTACCTAGCCTACAACGCCTGGGTTATAAAGCCCACCAGCCGGTAACATCTAAAGGTACCAATTGTGGATACGCCCTTTGCGTTAGGTAATTATAGCTAGAAAGTCCGAAAAGTTTAAATTTAAATTCAAAAACAGTTAATGCATTGTTACAGTATAGGAACAGGGGTTCCTGTCTTGGAGAAAGCCTGTCCTCGGAGGTCTTTAAGGAAGGCTCCGACCGGGTGAACCTCGGGCCAGGAGAAGCTTGGCTTCCCCGCGCCAAGGTTTGGGTGATCTAAGTGATCTAGGTGATCTAGGTGATCTTGGACTAGATTATATAGATTATATAAATCAGATAGATTTACGGTATACTTATTTGTTGGGATTAAATATATAACGGATAATTTCCTTTATAAATAGTACTTATTTAATTTCGCTTTTTAGTTATTAATTTAAGCTTTTAACTAAAAGTAATTATACCGTTTTTTAGTTAAGGAAAAAATCCGTAAATTTCTTTAACGAATACCTTATTTATTAAGTTATTGTTACTTATAAATTAAGAATTTTTATTTCGGATATTGCTTATACCTTTAGGTGGATATATGATAAGTTCGTTATATTTTGATAATTTTTTGATTAATAGCTAACGAATAATTTAAGGCCCAATTAGGCATAAGCTTTATTGAACTTAATAAAAACGATATTATAAAACGACGTTTAATAGATAAATAATATATTCGATTTCCGTTATTAGTTAATAAAGGATTAATAATTAAATTATACGATTTACCCCTTATTAAAGAAGTATTTTGGTTAATCGATAATATATTACCCAAGATTATTAAAGTTAAAGGTTAGGAAAAGCTTTTTTCTTTTTAATAATAACTAACCCCCGTTCCTAAGGAAACGGAAGATATTATCGAGGTTTAGGTTAAGGAATTTGACCAAAAGGAGGAAAAAGTTAAGAAAGTTCCTATTACAAAATCTGGAAAAGGAAAAAAAAGGAAACTTATAATTAACTAACGACTGGATTTTGTAACCGAAAAAGTCGTAAGATTCCAAAAGGAGAACGTTAAATTCGTTCGATAATTAAAGCAGAAAATTTTTGTACCTTTTTTTGGAACTGTTCCTTATTTAAAAGCCCCGGTACTTTTTTTAATATATTTACCCCCCGTTTACGAATTTTAATTTTTCCCTTATTTAGTTAAAAGCGAAAAAGAATTATACCTTTACTTATTTATTATGAAATACCTGATATTAAAGGTTATAAGTTAATTATTCCTAAGCCTTACGATAGGACTATTAATATGGAAGGGTTTTTAGTTAAGGCCAGACTTTACCTTAAGTAGTATAAAAGTTTTTTAACGGAGGATTACCAAAAGGTAATGGCTATTTTTTAGTTATTCGTTAAAAGGGTATTCGATTAGTTCGAACCTTTTTTTAGTAATTACTTAATATATTATTCCGATAACTGCCTGGACGTTATTAACTATATTTTTAGTAATTACGAAAACTTCGAAAAACGAATACGGGCTTTATTTAAAGATACGAATAAATAATAATATGCAATTAAGCAAATATATCGATTCTAGCAGACCATATCGGCAGCTAAATATATAATTAAATTTAACCGATTCGCAGTTATTTTTAAATTACCTTAGGATACATTATTTTTTTTTATTACGATAGCCTAAAACCTTAGGTTAAAGACGAAATATTTAAGGTACCTAAAACGGGCCCTTTTGAAAAATATACGGATAAAGTTATTATTTCCGACCGACGCATTTTTAATCGGTACCTTAAAAGAAAAGGGACCGGTAAACGAAGTAACGATAAACGTTTTAATAGCAAAAAGAAAATAAAAAATAAATTCCAAAAGGAAGTTAATATTACTTTAACGGAATTTAAAAAAAATAAGTCCAAAGTTAAATGTTTTAATTATGGCAAAAAGGGTTATTTTAAAAGCGAATATTACTTTTTATCGAAAAAGGGAAATCCCCAAAAGATTTTTTAAAGGGATAAAATCCTACAGTCCAAAAAAAAAATTTACGCGGCCGAACGAAATATAAATAGTAAAAATAAGGATAAAAAGGAAATAAACGTTACTTCCGCTAATTAGGAATTTATTATTATTACGACTAATAAGGTTAGGAATAGCGACTTAGATAATAAAGATTACCTTATTTATAAAAGTATTATGGCCAAAGTTTGCAAATATTATGCAGAACGAACGAACTCCAAAATGGCCATTACGTTAGGATGTATTTGTTACCTCGACATATAAAAATATAAGATATACAATTAAAACGGTTAATTACGAAAAGATTTCGGCAGCCATAAATAATTATCCCCGGAGCTTTGCGAATTTCCGGAATATACGATACATCCCAAATCCTAGCTACCAGCAGATAATTATAAAATTATATATTTTATTGCTTATTATAACGATAATTATCTTATCTATCGACGCGTTAAAAAAGATAATAATTTTTGGCCAAAATACGATAAAAAAATGTTTATAAAACCTAACGATAAGCGCAGATGTACAGAAATTCCTTAATAACCAGATTACCCTAAATCCTGTTACTTATACCCCGAATTAGAACAAAGCCAAAAGGTTATAACGTAAAGATGTTTATGTTACGCGCCAGTACCTTGCGACAAATACGATTTCCTAGTTATGAAAATACCTCCTTCGGAAGTTTACCTTTTTAACCCTATAATTTAAAAGAAATAAGATATAAGGAAAAGCCAGAAAAAGATAATTATTTTTAAGTATTAATTCGGTAACAAAAAATGGTTTAAGTATATGGATAATTATTGCATTAAGTATATAGCCAGAAAAGTACGTAAATAAAAACGCCTTTTAGTCCCTAGGGCGTATTAATTAAAAAACGGCAAAGGTTTTCGAAAATAAGGTACCGAGAAGCCCTTATATACAAAATCTTATGTAAGGTAAAAAAAAAAATACGGAATTAGATTAAAATTTCCTTTTATTACGGAAATAAAATATTTAACGCCATAATTAATTCCGGAACAAAAAGAAATTTTATTTCCCTTAAGATAACCGAAAAATACTAGATCCTTTGGATATATAAGTAACAGTTATATAAGTTACGAATAGTCGATAGAAATTAATTTACTTACGATAACGGCCGAATTTTCCAAAAAACCAAAAAATTCGTAATTTAGATATAAGGATATTTAAAACGGGTTATTTTTAACATTACCGATATTTTAGGATACGATATTATTTTAAGAATACTATAGTTTCGTTCCAGTAATTTACGGATTAATTGGAAAAAGTAAACGTTTTTATGGAATAATTTTAAGGAAGAATTTTATAAAATCGGTTATATAATTTAAAAAACTAAGGTTTTTAACCTTATAATAACAATACCCCTTAAATATCGACGGTTTAAAACGTTATTTAAAAAACGAACCCGAAAAAAGTTATCTGATTATAATTAATGGGATTATAAAATTTCCATCAAAAAAAAATATTACCTAAAGTTTTATCAAATTTACCATATAAATCTTAAGAAAGTTAAGGTTTTTTAAAAAAGTTTTTAACGAAATTTAAAAAAAAGGTTATATTTAAGAATCTGAATTACCTATAAGGTATTTAATTATAATGGTACCAAAAATAAAAAATAATAAAATTAAAATTAATAAGGACGGAAATTTAATGTACCGACGAATTTATAATTACTGATAATTTAACGATATTATTATTAAAAATAAATATCCCTTAATATTAATAAATACCATAAGGGAAAATATTAATAAGGCCAAATAATTTATAGCCTTAAATTTACTAGACGGTTATTATTTAATTCGAATAATTAAAGGCAAAAAATAGAAAACTGCTTTTAGGATTATTTATGGATATTATAAGTATAAGGTAATATTATAAGGCTTAATTAATGCCCTAGCCAGCTTTTAATATATGCTTATTACCATTTTACGGAAGTTTTTAAACAAATTCGTTTTCGTTTATTTGGACGATATTTTTATTTACTTAAAAACTTTAAAAAAGTATAAAAAATATGTTACTTAAGTATTAAAAGCCTTTAAAAAGGCCAATTTACTAATAAACGTTAAAAAGAATATTTAATATACTTAAAAGCTAAATTTTTTAAGTTTTATTATTATTTTAAGATAAATTTAAATTTAGGATTTTAAATTAAAAGCTGTTAAAAACTGGCTAATTCTTAATAAAGTTATTGTTATTAATATCCGTTAATTTTTAGGATTTACCGGTTATATATAACCCTTAATTTAAGATTACGGCAAACTTGTTAGCCCTTTAATTAAGTTTATTATTAAAAAATACGTTAAAAAAAATTAAAATTTTTAAAGGAAACTAAAAAAGCTTTTTAAGAAATTAAAGATAAAATTATTAACGTTCCAGTAATTAAATTACCGAATTATAACAAAAAAAACGATTTAAAATAAACGCTTTAAATTATACCCTTAAAACAGTTTTAAAGTAATTAAAAGATAATAAAAAATGGTATTTAATAACGTACTTTTTTAAAGCCCTTAAAAATACAGAACTTAAATATCCTATTTACGATAAAAAATTGTTAGCGATTATTTTAATACTTAAGGAATAAAAATTATTCCTTAATAAAATTAAGGAATTATTCGATATTTATTTAGATTATAAAAATTTAACCAGATTTATAATTACCTAAGAATTAAATAAACGTTACGAAAATTAGATAATTTTTTTGTCCAAGTTTAACTTTAAGATTTACCATATTAAAGGTAAGGAAAATATTTAAGTAAATATTTTAAGCCGAAAAAAAAATTATGATTTTAAAGTTTTTAAACGATATATATAAATGCTATATCGTAAAAACGACGGAATAATATAGCTATATATAACCCTAAAATAGTTAACTTTAAAAGAATTAACTTAATTTAAAAGCTTTTATAACCCGGAAAAATAAAAAAAAGTTAAATAATTAAAAGGAAATAATTAGGATTAATTATTATTCCGCGGCAAAATTTATATTTCCCGTTAATAATAAAAAAAATTTGTTAAAAAATTTTACGAAAATTTTTTATATAAATATTAAGAAATTTTTAAAACCTTTAAACGATTTTAAGAAAAATATAACTTTCTAAAATTTTGCCGGACGGTTAAATAAGTAATTAAGGATTGTAATATTTGTAATAAGGTTAAGGCAGCCCGTTATAAGCCGTATAATTTATTACAGCCTATAAATATACCTAACAAAATATAAAATATTATAACTTGGGATTTTATTATTGGTTTCCTTACGTTAAAAGATCTTATTACCGGAATTAAATACGATACGATATGGGTAATTATTAATAAACTTACCAAATATGGGTATTTCTTACTTTTTAAAAAAACCGTAACAATAAAATAATTAACTTATGCCTTTATTCGATATTATTTCGATAAATACGGAATACCAGAAAAGATTATTTCTGATCGAAATAAGTTATTTATATTTAAATTCGGTATTAATTTTTTTAAGCAAATCGGTATTAAGCTTAAATTTTTAATAACTTATTACCCTTAGATAAATAATTAAATAAAGCGACTAAATTAAATTTTGAAATAATACTTTTAAAGTTACGTTAATTATTAACAAAATAATTAGGTTAAATTTTTGTTACTTGCATAAATTGCTTATAATACGTCCGTTAATAAGGATATGGGCATATTATCCCATACAGCTATATATGGATACGACGTAGCAACCTAACGACCGGAATAATTAATACGTAAAACTCCAGTTATTATTATAATAACCCCCCGAGCTAAAATAATGGTAACAGAAATCAAAATAATATAAGTCCGATTTTAAACCGAATTATAATTTTTATAATAAAAAATGGCCCAATATTATAATAAGAAAAGAATTAAGGGATTAATTTTAGCGAAAGGAAATAAAGTTTATTTGTTACGTTAAAAATAAAACGTAATATTAAACCTTTTTTAAATTAAAACGAAAAGATTTAGTAATAAGCTTAATTTTAAAAAGTTCGGCCCGTTTAAAATTAAAGAAGTTATTTCGAAAATTAATTACAAACTTTTATTACCTAAAATTATAAAAATATATTTTATATTCCATATTTTTTTATTAAAACCGGCCCTAAAAAACGCCCCGTTCGAAAAAAACCTCGAAGTTAAAAAGAACGATAACGAATACGAAGTCGAAAAAATATTAGACTTTAAAATAATTAAAAACAAAATCCAGTACCTAGTTAAATAGATAAATTGCTTACTTAAAGATAATATATGGGAATTACTTAAACATTTGGCAAATGCGATGGACCTGGTTCAGGATTTTTACCGGCAAAATCCTGGCCGACCGTCTTTAATCCAGCTAAAGTCGTAGGCGATAACGGTCCCCCGCTTAAATCCAGACCTTCGACGTTCCAACCGAAAAAAGTAAATACCTTTACCGTAACGTTTATCTTAAAAGTAAGTTACGTTTGTTTTGTTTTAACGTAACGTTATTTTTTTTCTAATTTTTTCCGTTTTTTTAGTTAATTTAATTCTAAACCTTTTTTTAATATTTTTAGGGCCCTTTTCTTAAAAAGGTTTTGTTAAAAACGTAACCGTTTTAACTTTTCGATAAATTCTGTTAATTTTTTATTTTGCTGACGCCGTAATTTAGTTAACCTTTTTTTTATTACCTTTTGTTTTTTTTTCGTAATTTCCTGGAACGTTAAGAAATTATTTTCAGTTTCCCGTTATTCCTGAAACAAACGATTTTAAGTTTTGTTCATTTTTTTTAGGGAATTTATAATTAAAACGTTATAGGATAAACGTTAGCGACGAATATAACAATTATAATTTAGGCGCTTTAAAACAAAAAAATAGTCGGTTTTTTTATGCTAAATATAATTGGAATAAAGAAATACCTTAGTACTAAATGTTTTTATCGAATTAGTACGAATATTATGCAAATCGCGTTAGTTTTTGCGAAAAAAAAATTTTCGTTTTTTTTTTTTAATTCGACCTGTTATAATAAAGTTAGCTAAAACGCTACGGAAAACCCTTTTAACAAAACAAAAAGGTTACTTACGGTTTTTATCTTTAAAATAAAAATCCTTAAAAAGGGGAAATGGTATTATAGTACAGGAATAAAGGTTCCTATTTTGGAGAAAACCTATTTTCGGAAGTTTCTAAGGAAGGTTCCGACCGGATAAACCTCGGGCCAGGAAAAGCTTGGTTTCCCCGTGCTAAGATTTAGGTAATTTAAGTAATTTAAATAATCTAGGTAATCTTAAACTAGATTACATAAATTACATAAATTAGATAAATTTACGGTATACTTACTTATTGGGATTAAATATATAACGGATAGTTTTTTCTGTAGATAGCACCTATTTAGTTTCGTTCTTTAACTATTAATTTAAGCTTTTAACCAGAGGCAACTGTACCGTTTTTTAGTTAAGGGAAAAGTCCGTAAATCTCTTTAACGAACACCTTATTTATTAAGCTATTATTACCTACAAATCAAGAACCCCCATTTCGGATACTGCTTATACCTCCAGGTGGATGTATGACAGGTTCGTTACATGTATATAAGGATTAATTTTTATTCTTTATATATTATTTTCGATTCAAGGTTTATTTATTAACCGTTATATTAATTACCTTACTTCTTTTTATTTCATTTAAACCCTACAGTATTTCGGGTTACGGGGCTTCTTTTCCGAAACGTTCCGGCCTGCCTTATTATTATTTTAATTTAATATAAGAAAGCGGTAATTTTTATTTACTGTTTACGTTATAAGTTTTTTAATTTTAAATGGGACATTTTTTAAACTATATTAATAAATAATGAAGGTTCTTACTTTTTAAGTATTTTTATTTACGGGTAGTTAAAAATTCAAGTTTTAATCCGGGGGTTTCGGAAAACCCGTTATGAGTCATACGGTATATTATAGTTAATTATTACCAGATTATTAAGTTTTAGTTTGATATGCAAGGGAAGCGCGTATGAAATTTAAGAAGATTTATAAGAAATTAAAACTTTAAAATTGTGAAGTTAATAGATACTGGTAAATAATAGTAAGAAAAATGCCATAATTATCGTCATTCATAATAAGGAATAGGTTTTAAAAAGGAAATATCTTTCTTGTTGTCTATTATAGATTTTACGGGATTATTGTTTTGTTTATTATTTTAAATAAAATTTAAATACTTTTTTATTTATTTTATATTTTCTTAAATTATAAGTTTTATACAAGCCGCTTAAAATATGTTTTTTTAAAACCTTTCGGAAATTCCTTTATAAATTTCTATTACTTTTACGGAGTCGAAATATATTTTTTTTATACCTTTAATGTATATAATAATATTTAATTTCAACATTACATTTTTTTAGTAATATTTTCTGTTTTTTCCTCATTTACATATAGCTGTACTACTTTTTAAGATAATAATAAAATCTTTAAATATAAACCTTATTATAATTAACAACTTCCTAATTCTTATTATCTTAATTATAGCCGATGTTATTTTTACGTATTTTGCTTCCATAATATATTTCGTAATAATATTTATAAGTTTAAAATTTTAAATCTGGAAGTTTTATTTACAAGAGGTATATATTTTATTCTGTGCTTTATTAATTTAAAATTATTTACAAAAATTATATTAATCTTTCTAAACAGCCTTAAGGGGTTCAATATTCGCGACGGATAATTTCGTTTTAGTTTTCGGTACTGAAATGATATTAGCGGGCAATATAAAATTTTCTTGATATATTATTTATATCTGGGTAATAAAATATTTACAGATTTAGTTTTAATATTATTATAAACGTTATATCCATTTTATTAACATAACTTAAAATGGTATTATTTTTATTAACATTATATATTTAAATATATTTTGCTTATTACTTTTTTCTGTTTATTATATTACGTCTTTTAAAAGCATTTTATATATGGTATAAAAGCCTTTTGTATTTCGTTTATTATAATTAATTTTATTGATTTCTTAATATATTATTTTTAATTTAAAGTAATATCGCTAGTTGATAACTAAAAGATCATTCAGTTATTTAGGTACTAATTTACCTTCTTTAAATTCTTAACAAGAACGTTTTAAACCATTTTTTAATTATGTCTTTAAGTTATTATTTATTAATTTTGAAAGAAAGGAAGTCATAAACAGATAAGCGATATTGCAGCGCGTTTTAAGACCATATTAAATCCTATTATCCAAGATTAATAAATACGGCTTAGTTTTGTAAATATTCTTTTAACTCTTTTTATTAAGCAGTTCCGGCTTACTATAGGCCATGTAAAGGGTTCATTAACTTGATAACTTTTTAAAAGGAGAACAGGTACTCTTTTTTATCCTTTAAGTACGTATTTAAAAAATATTATATTTGAAATTCGTTTATATAAATGGCTTTATATAACTTACCGCTTAAATACGTAAAGATAATAGTAGTCTGGAATATTTACTGATTTAAATAAATAATTACAATTCTGAGGTTTTTTAATATATACTTTTACGATATTCATTACGGCTTCCTTATATTTCCTTTTCGTTATATAAATCTTTTTAGGTAAGTCCGTATTTTATATTCTTTTTTATAACCGTATACCTTTTTCTTAATAAATATTACATCTTTATAAGTACCTTTAAGCCTTTTCGTTAAAAATAATAAAGATAAAAAGTTCATATAAATGGTAGTTTATATTAATTTCTGTAAAAGTTACTTAGAATTATATTTTCCGTTTTAAGTTTTTATAATTTGCTTTAACGATCGGCCGTCGTCCGTTATTATAAATAATTACTTAAATAAACTTTTACTAATCTTTAAAAATAATAACGTACTTATGTAAATTATTAAGGTTAAATACGTTTTCGAAATGCTTAATTAATGCTATACCTGTCAGCAGTTACAGTGATCAAATGCAGGAATCTGGCGTAACTTTCTATATGATCTTTAATAGTGTTCTAGGAAAGGACTAATCTAGTCCGTGGGCAATTGCCATTATATACACGATTAGGTGACAAAGGATCATCAGTGGACAAAGGCTGTTCCAAGCCGCAAAATGCTGCCTGGCCCACAAAAGCTGGGCCACAAAGCCCACCAGCCGGCAACACCTGAAAGTACCAATTGCCGATACGCCCTTTTATGTCAAGTAACTATGTCTAGAAAATTCGAAAAATCTAATATCAAATCCGAAAATAAACAATTTATATAAGGATTAAACCCGATCCTTTGGAGATAGATTTTCTGGCTCGATGGTAGTATCGATGGCTTCAGCGCGTCCGGTAGCCTCATGGGGATTTTGTACCGTAAAAGGATGGTCTTTTTAGAAATCCTACGGTTGTGGGTTACCGGTATGATATATTCGGAATTACGCGGCATATTCAGCTATGTTGATAAAGGTAACTCGAAAAGCTGTGGGAATGATCAAGCCGTAAGACTGGCAAGGGCTCGCACAGCCTTTTATGCGCACTTAAGGTTTACCCTCAAGGTTTATCGTTAAGGTTTATTTTTAAGGTTTATTCTTAAGGTTTATCCTTAAGGTTTACTGCAACCAGCTGGTATAAGGTTCATCAGAATCGAAGCTTATCGACAACTACGTATCAGTCTGCTTCAAAGTGAGGTTCTGCTTTAAAGTAAGGATCTATACGATTAAGGTATATAATCTATCTTAACCGTAAAAACTATTAATCAGTTATCGTATGCGAAAATACTGGATATAATATCTATCGTATGAATTATATGTATAATAATTTTCTATATATTTGGCTCAGCCTGGAATATAAATAGTTATCTGGTGGCATTAGGGAACGCCAGACAAAAGTTACCTAATATACTTATTTCTTAGAATTTATTTTGCGATTAGTTGGCGATTACCTTACTTAGCTTATAGCTATCCCTTATTTTATAATTTTCCATTTTTATTATAAAAAGTAATGCGAAAGTTATTGAAAATAAAATACGTAAATTATAAGACGAATTTAATTTGCTTATAGAAAAGAATACGGATCTGAACCCGGTCGACGAACGATCGGTTACGATATAAATATATACAAAAAAGTTTGTTATAAAACTTTAATAAGGGAAAATTTACGTTTTTTGAAAGTACGTATTATTTAACGTATATAGCCGGAACGTATTCCCATAACCGTTAATCGAATGGGTAAATAATAAATATAATACGATAGTAACGTTTTAGGGCTTAAAATAAGGAAGATTTATTTTTTTAATAACGAACAGATTTTAAAAAGATTTTGCTAATAAAATAAGTAATATACAGAACTTTTCCGATAGATAACCGAATAATAAGCGATTATATAAATTAAAAAGGTAAAATTTCATAAAATATTTATTATAACGATATTAAAACTTAGAGGTAATAAACGAATCCCGTATTATAATTATCCAAAACTTACCGAACGGATGTTAATTAAAAGAAAATTAAATAAAAGCCGTAACCAAAATATACGCCGAACGGTTAAGGCGTAATATAATTATTTAGGTTTAATAAGTTATAAATTACGTAAACGTTCTTATTATAAGCGCTTAATAATCGTACCGTATTATATTTAATTATTTTAATTATAAGGAAAAGTTAAAAATAAAGGATATATGAATTTTTAATAAGAAAATTATTCGAATTTTATATTTCTTAATCGAAAATATCGGAAATAATTTATAAATTTACGATAATAAAACGAATAATTATTATTAAATTTTTACGTTAAATAAAAACTTTTAGTTAATAAAATAAAATTTACGGATATCTTAAGTCCGGAAAATAATTAAAATAATAAGTATTTTATATTTAATTACTTTTATAAATTATTATTAAAGTTACGAAACCTTCTATGCCGTAAAAATGTTAAATTAAACCGAATTAATAATATAATAAATAAAACGGAACGTTATTAAGATATTTAAAAAAAAAGCGAATAAAAACCGATCTTTTTTGTTAAAAGTATTAATAAATATAAACAATTTTATTTTAACATCTTTAAAAAACGGGATTTTAAAATATAAACTGATTAATAGTATTACGAAAAAGTAATAAAAGATAAAGTTATTTTTATTTTCGGATTTCGGATAATTACCGTTTTAATTTTAACCGAAATAAATTCGTACGGTTTAATATTTCCGACCTTTATAAGGGTTCTTTAAAATATTTTAATTATCAAAAGTTAAAGTATAAAACCGTTAATTATAAATCCAAAGAAAATACGAAATTTTTATTAATTCGACCGTATGGAAAATAACTTCCGAAAACCGTATAAAACGTTACGATATATAATAATAAATCGGACCTTTTTTTAAACGTAATCTTAAAAAGGGAGCCGAAATAAATATATACGTCCAATGTATTTTTATAAAAAAATTATAAAACCGTCGGAATAAAATTATTTTTAAGGGGAAAATATTTATTAAAAAGGGTACTCGAAATATAGTAATATAAGTAAATATAAATACCGGGATATAAGTTAGTATAATAAGTAAAAGATTAATAAAAAAAATTAAACTTTCGATTAATTACCGTAAACTTTCCGTACTTTATCGGCGTTAACGGTATATATATTAAATATTACGAGGCTTATAAAATTCCTATTAATATAACGGATAATAACTATTATAAATGAAAATTTAAAAACATTTATTTTATAATACGGCGCGACCGGAAAGCGCTTAAATTTTTATTATCCCGCCTTAAAATAAACAAATTAAGGATCGTATTAAAAACGGTTATATACGAATAATTATACGGACAATTATATAAAATTAACGGATAAAAAATCGTGAATTTAACGTTTTCCAGAAAATAGGTTTATATCGTTAATTTAATAAAATTAACCGATAAGTTAAATATTTTTAAATTCGGAAAGTAATTGTATTAATAAATAATAAAATTCCTGGTTTACTTAAAAAAGATTTTGATAAATATATTTCGAAAAAATTACGAAGAAAAAATTATTTGTTAAAAATAAAATATCCGATAAATTTGATTCCGGGGAAAATGTTTTTATTCGGACCTATTTACCCCGTATCGGAAACATAACGGAAAGTATTAAAAATTATATAAGGAAAAACTTAAAGGTAAAAGAAATTAGTTATTTAAAAACGGATATAAAGGTAACCGTATTATTTGTATTTAAAAAGGATAATAACCTTTAATTATATATTCATTATAAAAATTTAAATAAAGTTATAATAATAAACCGGTACCTTTTACCTTTAATTTTCGAAAGTATAAATTATTTAAAGTTTATTAAAATACTTTCAAAATTAACCTTAAAAATATTTTTTATTATATCCGGATCTGGAAAGGTAACGAATAAAAGACGGCCATCCGAACGCATTACGGTTAATTTAAATATACGGTTATGCCGTTTAATTTAATTCATATAATAATTACGTTTTAAAGTTATATATATAAAATATTAATGAAGTTAATAAGCCATATATATATAGTATATTTAAACGATATCGTTATTTATTCGGATAATAAAAAAGATATACGGAATATTTCCGATTAATATACGAACGGTTATTATAATATTAATTCTTTGCGAAAATATTA
Source organism: Monosporascus sp. MG133 (assembly GCA_004155925.1). NCBI lineage: Eukaryota > Fungi > Ascomycota > Sordariomycetes > Xylariales > Monosporascus > Monosporascus sp. MG133. The sequence goes on along the minus strand of QJNX01000045.1, from coordinate 19,174 downwards.
AAATATAATTTTTTAAAAAAGATAAAATTTTTAAAATTCGTAATTAATACCGATAATTTGGAAATTGACCGCCGACGGGTTAATTTTATTAAAATATAATTAAAGCCAAAATTAATCCGGAATATTTAAATTTCTTTAAAATTTACGGACTTTTATCGGAAGTTTATTATTTATTATTCGCCTATTATTAAACTTATTACGAAACTATTAAAAAAAGCGTAAGTTAAAAGTAAAAAAGTAAATTTTATTAATTTAAAAATACGTAAAAGGTATTTTAAAGCTTAAAAAACGTTCTTTAATTAACGTTTATATTCCGATATTAAAATGACGCCAAAAAATATTAAGATTAAAATAAACGCGTTAATAAAAGCTATATTTGGAATATTTTGATAAAAATGCGGAAAACATTAATATCTAGTTATATATTAATCGCGGAAATTTAATTTAATTAAAGAACGAGAATTATAATGTAATAAAAGTTATTAATAATTATAAAAAGCTTAATATATTAATATTACTATTTCGAAGGTATAAAGAAAGCTTTTTTACTAGTTATTAATTAGATAACGTTAAAGGATATTATAAAGGTATTAACGAGGGATTTTAAGGAACGGCTGGACCGATAAGTTTACCGTTTTATATAATTTAATTTTAAGATTTAATATTAATCGGGCGCCGTTAATCCGGCGGATGGTTTATTTAAACGTTTAAATCATATATCCGGAAAAGTTCAAGATAAAAAAATATTTTTTATGTTATTTGAAAAATTTTAATTTATATATAAAATACCGGCAAACGAAAAGAAATGGTTATAGATATATAACATAATTTGGAAAATTATAAAAAAATAAAGTCTTTTTAAAGACGGTTTGAAATTCGTTTATGATAAAGTTTTTAGATAAATTCCGGGTAATTAAAGTTTAATAATTATTATCCATATAAAAGAAATTTTCATTATCTAATATAAAAAGTTTCCGAAAAGAAGAAGAAAATATAAAATTATATATTTGCCGTCTTTATTTTTTACGTATAATACTATAAATATAAATCGTAACGGTAATATAATTAACGGTTAAATAATAACCGTAAATTATGATTATATTATGATCGAATTCCGAAAAAGTTTAAAAAAACCCCGAAATTAATATTAAAGTTATTGTTTATAATTAATACGTTTTACGTTTTTTAATAAAAAGATTAATTAAAAACGAAATGGTATTATAATTAAAGATTTTCCGATAGTTTTATAATTAAGTTCGAAAATTATAAATTATGGATTTAAATACTATGGAACTAATACGGATAGCCGGAGATTAAACCGGAAAAAAATATTTTAAATTTAAATAAAGTTTTATATTATCGGAATAAATTGGTAATTCCGTTATAAAACGTTTTATGGAATTAATTTATTAATTAATATTACAGTAATCCGAAAAGGAAATATATAAAATATATTTATATATTAAAATTAATTATTAAAAAGGATTATTAAAAAAATATAATAAACGATATCCGAAAATATATTAAATAATATCTAAGTTATTAAAAAATAATAATATTATGTTATAAATTATATAAATAATTATAACTGTTATTATTATTTAAATAATTATTTAAAAAATTACGTTAAATTTTATTATAAAATTTTTTAAAAACTTAAACCTAAACGGGTTAAAATATAACGTAAATTTAATAATTATCGATCGTTTTACGAAAATAAACTTATTCCTTTTTACGATTAAAACGTTAACCGTAATTAAATTAATCCCGATTATTTTACGATAAAATAAAATATAAATTCAGAACGCCGGCCGCAATTATTAATAATACAAACAGATTATTAATAAATTAATTTTAAACGGAATTTTATAAAAAATAAAAAATAAAATCACAAATATCGACCGTATATTATCCGTAAACCGATAAATAAACGGAACGTATTTATTAAAAATTCAAATATTATTTTATAATTATATAAAATTATTATAAATATAAGATTTACCCATAATAACGTTCGGAATATATTTACCGGACGGTTTCCGTTTAAAGCCTTATATAGTTACTTGTAACGAACCTGTCATACATCCACCTGGAGGTATGAGCAGTATCCGAAATAGGGGTTCTTGATTTGCAGGTAATAATAGCACAATAATGCGGTGTTCGTTAAAGAGATTTGCGGGTTTTTCTCTCAATTAGAGAACGGTATAGTTACCTTTAATTAAAAACTTAAATTAATAGCTAAGGAACGAAACCAAAAGGATGCCATCTATATAGGAATTCGTCTAATACAGATATCCTTTTTGTCTCCCTTAATCTCTAAAGATCTCTGGAGGTTTCCGGAGGTCTTTAAAAATAGATAAAGATAGTTTCTTTTTATCTCTGGAAATAAATAAAAATAAACCGAAAGCCGAAATTTAGCCGGCGGGGTAAAGGCTTTAAGTATCTTAACTTACCTAATTCCTTTTTTGGGTTAATAAAATCCCCATAAATATAACATTATTTCTTCTCTCTTAAAATTTTTATTTTAAAAATTTCAAAAAATAAGTTTCCTTTTTTTCCAAATATTATAACGTATTTTTGATTGTAATAAACAAACCTTAAAACCGTTTTAAAATTTTAACTAAAAGTTATTATAAGTTTATAAAATTAATCTCTTAATTTAACTTCAAAATTATACCGTATATACGTTATTTTAAAAAAAGTGTTTTTGCAAAATGCTAAAAAACCGGAAAAATTTTTAAAACTATTTATTAATTAGCGTTTAAACTTATAATAAGATTTATATTTCGGTAACGTTTTTTTATAAATATTCGGGCCGAAAAATTTGGAATAAATAAAGAAAAACGTTTAATAATTTAATAACTGTAAAAATTATTTAACCGTATCGTCTGGTTAAATCGTTAATTTAAATAATTATATTTTAAAAATATTATTTATTTAAAAAGTACTTAAAAAATATAAATAAACTAAAGAAATAAAAAGAATTAAATACGGAAAAAAACCGTTAGGAAAAGAAGCAAACGTAATTTATTTTAAGGCTTAGTATATTAATAAAGGCATCTACCTTTTTCGATTAAATCGTTTTAAATCTAAATTTAAATTAAAGGTTATTACCGTCCACGACCTTAATCGGTTAAAATTTTGTCGGTAAAAATCTTTAATCAGATCTATCATATTCGTTAGATACTTAAATAGTTCCTAAATATTATCTTCAGGTAAGTAATTTATCTATTCAACCAGGTATTAGATTTGTTTTTGATCATTTTAAAATCCAGTATTCTTTTAATTTCGTACTTATTATCGTTCTTTTCGATTTCGAAATCTTTTTCGAACGGGACATTTGTTAGGGCTGGTTTTAATAAGGAAATATAAAATATAAGATATATTTTCATGGTTTTAAGTAATAATAATTTTTAGCTAATTTTTAAAATAACTTTTTTAATCTTAAAAAGGCCGAATTTTTTAAAATTAAGCTTATCGTTAAGCTTTTTTATTTTAATTTAAAAAAGGTTTAATATTACGTTTTGTTTTTTAACGTAATAAATAAATTTTTTTTTTTTTTTGGTTAAAATTAATCCCTTAATTTTTTTAATAATATTAGGTTATTTTTTGTTACAAAAACTATAATTCGGTTTAAAGTCGGGCTTGTATTATTTTAATTTTTATGACTATTATTTTTGTTCGTAAAATTATTACAGTAATAATTAATCTTTATATATTAACTATTCGGGTCGTTAAATTGTTACGTTATGGTTATATATAACTATATAAGGTAATATGCTTATATTTTTATTAACGGACGTATTATAAGTTATTTATATAAATAGTAAAAACTTAACTTAATTATCCTGTTAATAATTAACGTAATTTCAAAAGTATTATTTTAAAATCTAATTTAGTTATTTTATTTATCCGTTTATCTAGGGATAATAAGTTATCGAAAACTTAAGCTTAATAACAATTTATTTAACAAAGTTAATACCGAATTTGGATATAAATAGTTTATTTCGGTTAAAAAAAATGTTTTATATTTCGTATTTATCGAAATAATTTCGAATAAAAACGTAAGTTAATTATTTTGCTATTACGGTCCTTTTAAAAGGTAGGAAATACCCATATTTAATAAACCTATTAATAATTACCCATAATATATTATATTTAACTTTAATAATAGGGTTTTTCGATATAAAAGAAAATAATAAAATCTTAAGTTATGGTATTTTATATTTTATTAAGTATATTTATAAATTATAATAAGTTATAAGGTTTATAACGACCTGCTTTTATATTACTATAAACGTTATAATTTTTAATTATTTATTTAATTATCTAGCGAAGTTTTGGGAAGTTATATTTTTCTTAAAATCGTTTGGTAATTTTAAATATTTCTTAATATTTATAAAAGCAATTTTCGTAAAATCTTTTAACAAATTCTTTTTATTATTATCGGGGGATATAAATTTTACTACGAAATAAGTAGTTTTTGTTGTTTTCTTTTAATTATTTAACTTTTTTTTATTCCTTTACATTATAAAAACTTTTAAATTAAGTTAATTTTTTAAAATAAATTATTTTAAAGTTATATATAATTATGTTATCCTATCGTCCTTATAATACAGTATCTATATATATTGCTCAAAGGTTTTTAAGTTATAATTCTTTTTTCGGTTTAAAATATCCGTCTAAATTCTTTTTTATTTGATATAATAAATCTTAAAATTAAACTTAGATAAAAGAATTATTTAATTTTTATAACGTTTATTTAATTTTTAGGTCGTTGTAAATCGAATAAGATTTTATGGTTTAAATAAATATTAAATAGTTTTTTAATTTTTTAAATATTAAAATTATCGTTAATAACTTTTTATCGTAAATAAGATATTTAAGTTTTACGTTCTTAAAAGTTTTTAAAAAGTACGTTATTAGGTACCATTTTTTATTATTTTATAATTATTTTAAAATTATTTCGAAGGCGTAATTTAAACGTTTATTTTAAGGTTTTTATTATTATTATAGTTTAATAACTTAATTATCGGGACGTTAATAATTTTATCTTTAGTCTTTTTTAAAGTTTTTTTAATTTTTTTTAAAGGTTTAAATTTTTTATTAACGTACTTTTTAATAATAAGCTTGATTAAAGGATTAGCAAGTTTGTTATAATCTTAGACCAAAAGGTCGTATATAGCCAGTATATCCCAAAAATTAACGGATATCGGTAATAATAACTTTATTAAAAATTGGCCAGTTTTTAATAACTTTTAATTTAGAATCCTGGATCTAAATTTATTCTGGGATGATAATAAAATTTAAAAAGTTTAATTTCTAAATATATCAACCTTTTTTTAACGTTTATTAATAAATTAACTTTTTCGAAGGCTTTTAGTATTTAGGTAATATATTTTCTATGTTCTTTTAAAGTTTTTAAATAAATAAAAATATCGTTTAAATAAACGAAAACGAATTTATTTAAAATTTTCATAAAATAATAATAAATATATATTAAAAGCTGGCTGGACTATTAATTAACTTTTATAATATAATCTTATATTCGTAATATTTATAAATAATCCTAAAAGCGGTTTTTTAATTTTCGTTTTTAATTATTCGGTTTAAATAATAATTATTTCATAAATTTAAGGTTATAAATTATTTAATTGTATTAATACTTTTTCGTTACAATATTTATTAACGTTAAAAAATATTTATTTTTAATAATAATACGTTTAATTATTTATAATTATATATTCGTCGGTATATAAAATCTTGATCCTTATCGATCTTAATTTTACCATCTTTTATTTTTGGTATTATTATAATTAAATACCTTATTAATAATTCGGATTTTTAAATATAACCTTTTTTAAAATCCCGTTAAAAACTTTTTTAAAAAACTTTAATTTTTTTAAAGTTTATATAATAAATTTGGTAAAGTTTTAAGTAATATCCTTTTTTAATAAAAATCTTATGGTTTTATTAATTATGATTAAATAATCTTTTTCGGATTCGTTTTTTAAATAACTTTTTAAACCGTTAATATTTAAAAGATATTATTACTATAAGGCTAAAAACCTTAATTTCTTTAATTATATAACAGATTTTATAAAATCTTTCCTTAAAATTATCCTATAAAAACGTTTAATTTTTCGAATTAATCCGTAAATTATTAAAACGAAACTACGGCATTCTTAAAATAATATCATATTTTAAAATATCAGTAATATCGAAAATAGTCCGTTTTAAATATCCTTATATTTAAACCATAAATTCCTTAATCTTTCGGAAAATTTAACGGCTATCGTAAATAAAAAAGTTTCCATTAACCATTCGTAACTTATAAAATTATGACTTATATTTTTTAAAATATTAATATTTTTCGGTTATCCTAAAAAAAATATAATTTCTTTTTATGCCGGAATTAATTATAACGTTAAATATTATATTTCCATAATAAATAAAAATCTTAATCTATTTCCGTATTCCTTTTTTTATCTCGTATAAGGTTTCATATATAAAAGCTTTTCGGTACCTTATTTTTAAGGGTTTATATAATTTTTTTATTAATATACCTTAAAGGTTAAAAGGCGTTTTTATTCGTATACCTTCCTTATTATGTACTTGGTATAATAATTATCCATATATTTAAACCCTTTTTTTTTACCGAACTAGCCCTAAAAAATAACTATTTTCTTTTAATTTTTCCTTAGGTCCTATATTTTACGAATTATAGGATCAAAAAATAAACCTTCAAAAAGGATATTCCTATAGCTAAAAATTCGTATTTACCGCAAAATATTAACGCGTAACATAAATATTCTTACGTTATAACCTTTTAGCTTTATTTTAATTTAAGGTATAAATAACAAAATTTAAAATAATCTGGCCATTAAAAGGTTTCTGTATATCTGCACTTATCATTTAATTTTATAAACGTTTCCTCGTTATATCCTAGCCAAAAATTATTATTTTTTTAAATTCGTTAATAAATAAAATAATTATAATTATAATACATAATAAAATATAAAAATTTATAATCGTTCATTCAAGGTTTAAAATATATTTTTTATTCCAGAAAAATATAATATTTAAAAGATAATTATTTATAATTATCGAAATCTTTTCGTAATTAACCGTTTAGTCGTATATTTTACATTCTTATATATCAAAGTAACAAATATATTTTAACGTAATAACTACCCTAAAGCTAACTTATTCTAAATAATATTTATAAACTTTAACCGTAATATTTTTATAAATAATATAATTTTTACAATCTAGGTCGCTATTTTTAACCTTACTGGTCGTAGTAATAATAAATTCTTAATTAGTAAAAATAAAATTTATTTCCTTTTTATTCTCTTTTCCGTTATTTATATCTCGTTCGGCCGCACGGACCTTTTTTTTTAGGCTAAAAAATCCTTTTTTTAAAGGTTCCTTTTTCTTCGTTAAAAAATAATACTTATTTTTAAAATAACCTTTTTTGCGATAATTAAAATATTTAATTTTAAATTTATCTTTTTTAAACTTTACCAAAATAATACTAACTTCCTTTTAAAATTTATCCTTAATTTTCTTTTTACTATTACAACGTTTATCGTTATTTCGTTTACCGGTACCTTTTTTTTAAAATATCGATTAAAAATATATCCATCGGCGATAATAACTTTATTTATATAATTTTCGAAAAAACCTATTTTAAATACCTTAAATATTTTATCCTTAATTTAAGGATTTAAGCCGTTATAATAATAATAATAAAATATATCCTACAATAATTTAAAAATAATTATTAATTAATTAAACTTAATTACATGTTCTGTTATTAAGATAATTTACTAAAACCTATATATCTATTTAATTATATATTACTACTTATTTATATTTCCGAACAAAACTTATATTCGTTCTTTAAAATTTTCGTAATTATTAAAAATATAATTAATAATATTTAAATAATTATCGGAGTAATTCGTTAAATAGTTTTTAAAAATAAGTTCGAATTAATTAAATATCTTTCCGGCTAATAATTATAAAATAATTATTATTTTCTAGTATTTTTCCGTTAAAGAACTTTCGTACCATTTAAAATAAAATCTAACTTTAACTAAAAATCTTTTCATATTAATAAACCTATTATAAGGTTTAAAAATAATTAACTTATAACCTTTAATATTAAATATTTCATAATAAATAAGGGCAGGTATAATCCCTTTATGGCCATAATTAAATAAAAAAGGAACTGGAATTTTTAAGGAAAAAATAGTTCTTAAAAAAGGCGTAAAAATCTTTTTTTTTTAGTTATCGATCAAATTTAACATTCTTCTGCCTAAATTTCATTGCCTTTTTAACCAATAAATCTAATCGTTTATCGGTTATAAACTCCCTTTCTTTTCCTTTTTCGATTCTTACTTTTAGTTTTTCCTTTTTCTTTTAATTAAACCTTTAACCTAAATCTTAATAATTTTCTTTATTTCCTTAAAAATAAAAATAAGTTATTATTAAAAAAACTTTTTTTAACCCTTAACTTTAATTATTATTAATATTATATTATTAATTAATTAAAAGATTTTTTAATAAAAAATAAATTATCTATCTAAATTACCGATTTTTATTAATTAATAACGGGAATTAAATATATTATTTATTTATTAAACAATATTTTATAATACCGTTTTTATTAAATTTAAAAAAACTTATACCTAATTAAATTTCGAATCATTCGTTAAGTATTAATTAAAAAGTTATTAAAATGTAACGAATTTATTATATATCCATTTAAAGGTATAAATAATATTCGAAATTAAAGTTTTTAATTTATAAATAATAATAATATAATAAATAAAATATTTATTAAAAAAGTTTACGGATTATTTTTTAAATTAAAAAACGGTATAATTACTTTTTATTAAAAACTTAAATTAATAACTAAAAAACGAAATTAAAAAAATATTATCTATATAAAAATTCGTTTAATATATATATCCTTTTTATTTCTTTTAATCTCCAGAGATTTTTGGAGGTCTCCGGAGGTCTTTATAGATAGATAGAGATAATCTTCCTTTATCTCTGGAGACAGATAGAGATAAGCCGAAAGCCGAGATTTAGCCGGCGGGGTGGAGGCCTCAGCTGTCTTAATTCACCTGGCTCCTTCTCTGGGTTAGTGGAATCCCTATGGATGTAACATTACTATTCGAAAATGGTAAAATATTTTCCGTACCGGTTTAAAGGATAAATATAAGGAATAAAAAAACGGATCAAAAAAAATTACGGCCGTCCGTTAAAAAATATATAAATATTAAGAAAAAGTAATAATAATTTAAAAAAGTATTATAATTAATACCATACGTTTATAAAGTTTTAACCGGAATAATAATAAGATTATCGATAAAAACTTTAAGTTTAAAAATAAAAAAGTACGTATTTATTTATATGCGGATAGTAATTAAAAACAAATAAGTTTTTAAGTATATAATATAATTTTACTTATTAAATATTAACGGATATATAATATATTTCTAATATCCATATTAAAACTGTAATATAATCGGAATTCGGATTACGCTTAAATAATATTACCGGACTTAATAAACGAATGAAAAGAATAAGTAATAAAAATTATTATTCGTTACCAGAACCATGGAAAATAACGTAAATATTTTATTAAATAAAAAAGCTGGCCTACCAAATATAATACGTAAAAATTCCAAAAGTATTTTAAATACACGTCGAAAATATTATAACGTTACGAAAAAAAATTAAGCGTATATATAAAGAATAAAACGGTCCGGAATATACGGAATTATAATAAACTAACCGGAAAATGGTTATAAGATAATTAAAAAAAAACGTAAAAAGTAATTTAAAATAATATTAAAGTATTAAATTTAGAAATTAATTATATAATTATTTTTAAGCTTTTGGTAAATAATTACTTATCTTATACCGGTCGAAAACGAACCGATTAAATATTAATAAATATATATATTAAATCGAAATTTAATTAAAACCCAAAAAACGAAAAATTAAATTATAAATTTTTCGCAAGTAAATTAAAAAATAACCAGAATTTATTAAGCGACGTAAAAAGAATTAAACCTTTATTTTAAAAATTAAAATTTTACGTTTAATTATTAAAATTTCACGTTAAAATAATCCTTTCTATTAAACGTATTTTAAAAGCTAATATAAAATAATCGGGAAACGATCGGAAAATTTATAATGAAAACGTACGAATATATTTATTACTTTTATAAAAAATAAACCCCGGAAAAATTTCGGAAATATTTTATTATTTACGGAAAGCCAAATTTCAATTATCAAAATATAATTTATTAACGATCGGAAATAAATTATTATTTTTCAAGCGTTTAAAATATTAAAATTTAACGATAATTTTACTAAATAAAATTTTTAAAAAATTATAATTTTCGAATAAATTTAAGGTTTCGTTAAAACTTTAAAATATGGACGGAAAATATTCGTAAGCCGGAAATATAACGGTATAATATTAATTAAAAATATCCGTAAATATAAGCGTACCTTAAACAAATAGTTAATCAGAAATTAATTAAAAAATAATAAAAATAAAAATAATGTATTAATGAAACAAATTTAAATTTATAAATTTAAAAGGTAACGTTAAAATTACGTTTTCATAATTATAACGAACGAATAAAAATTAATTTCCGTTATAAATAATAAACGATATTTTTAAACGATAACAGTTTTAAAAATTAATTTTATTTTACAGAAAACGTTAAAATAATAACCAAACATAATAATACCGGAACAATTAATTTTAATATATCGAACGCGGTTATTTTTATTTTATTAAATTAATTTTTAATTTTTCGTAATAAATTAACAATTTATTTAAACGGTTTTTCAGAAAATAACCGGAATTTAAACGGAAATTAATAAGCGTTATTATAATATAAAATATAATATTTACAGGATAAAAAATTCGGTAATAATAATTAATTATAATATAATTTAAGGTATCCGGAATTTAAACATAAATAATATAATAATTAAAATAACGTTAAGTTATATAAATATAATACGGCTTATTACTACTTATTATATAAACGGGATCCGGATCATTATTATTATTAAAATTTTATCTTTAAAAGTTTTTTTTATCGGTATTAAAATATTAACGTTCGTAAAATATTTTATAAATAAATATTATATTAAACGGAAATAAGGCGGAAATTATATATAATATAAACGGAAGAAGAATTATAAAAGAAAAAGGTAAAAAGAAAGTTAACGAAATATATACGTAAAAAAATAAAAATAAAAACGTATTAAAAAAAGCAAAATATAATAAGGTTAAAAACCGGATTAAAATTATATTTAAGTAAATATTAAATAAATACGTATTAATAATTACGGTAATTTTATAATATAACGTTATTACGTTAAAATATAACCGGAAAGTAAACCTAACCTATACGTATCTTACGTTGAATATAAATAATAACGTTATTAAGGATTAATAACTTTAAAAAAAGGAAGTAATTATAAAAATATAACCCGATAGGTTTACGGTTAATAACCAACCAACTACCAACTTATCTATTAGTACAAATAGTTATCTGGCGGCATTAGGGAACGCCAGATGGGAGTAACCTAATATACTCACTTCTTGGAATTCATTCTACGACTAGTTGGCGATCACCTCACTCAGCTCACAGCTATCCCTTATCTTACATCATAAAAATTCTATTAAACTTAAAGAAGAAACCAGGGAAATTAAGATAATTAAAGCCTTTATTCCCTCGGCTAAACCTTGCTATTATGAATTTTTTATTAGTTTTAAAAACTAAAGAAACCGGGTTTTATCGGTTTTTAAAAATACCCGGAAACCTCAAGAAACTAAAAGAAATAAAAAGGGTATATAACGAACAGTTTTTTATCTAGATAATATCTATTTAATTTCGCTTTTTAATTATTAGTTTAAATCTTTAATTAAGGCTATCGTTTTTAAAATAAGGAAAAATCCGCAAATCTCTATAACGAACAAACTCTCGAATTATTTATTACGCTATTATTACCTATAAATTAAGACCTTATTTAGGATACTGCTTATATCTTTAGGTGGATATTTAACAGGTTCGTTACAGTAATACGCCGATTTACTTTTCGTTACCTGTTACTATAAGCGATAAGGATAAAAGAACGCAAAACCCCCTTCTTCAAATTATATATACGGTCTACCTCTTTATTATTATGCCTAATAGTTGTGATTAATTACGCATTTCCGTTAATTACGCTGATTTCTTTTGTTAATATATTCATTTAGGGATCATAGAAAGCTGCGATAGATAGATTTAAGGAAACATTTCCTTCTTATCGAGGGGGTATATCGCAAAATAAGGGTTACTTAGTTATCAAGCCCCAGGAAGCTGTAGACGCCCCATAACAACGCTGTTGTAGGGCTCCCACAGTATATATAAAGCTTCCTAACCACCATTCTTTAGATTCCGAATCATCCATGATAATCTACACTTTTCACACTCTATGCAACCTTTTCCCGCGATCAGCCTAACTGTGACAATAGGGCTTCGGAAAGGATCAACGTTGCTCCGAATGATCCCTGAAGCTCTAGATAGGTGGGCCCTTTTCTGCGACAGCCTTTATATAAAGGAATTATACATCCTAGCACGTAAAAACCCCACACATACACTCACGTACATACACACACACACACATAGAGAGAGAGAGAGAGAGAGAGAGAGACCATTGCTCAGATCTGGGATCACCTTAGCTTAAGCTAGAACTCGAGACCATCAATATTAACATAGACGTCAGCTGATATGCTATTTGCGGCTGAGATTTCATACGCGAAGTTCGACTAAGACCTCATGAGCGACGGTCGGAGGCACTGTTTGGACCTTCTCAGTAATTGTAGCTACGCTTTTATCGAAAGGCCTTCATTTCGGTCTAATACTTGTATACCATTCCGTCTAAGCTAAAAATAGGGGTATCAGGTTTACGTAGTTAGGTCTACTAGCTCCGGCCCGCCTAGAAACAAAACCAAGTCCCGACTTTCCTCGCCCTCTCATCCCACCCTCCCTTTTCAGGTTCAATATCATCCTTCGTATACACATCAGTAACGAGGTCCATCTCGCTCGCCCTCTTGAACTTCGTCTTCTTCACCAGCTTCCACACGACGACCATGAGCACGAAAACGGGCAATTGGACATAGTAACTGACGAAGTCGACGGGACTGAACTTCGGACTGAAGCTCGACCACCCCTGCACCAGGACGAGGAGGCTGTTCAAGACGACGGCGGCGATGGGGCCCCAGGGGTACGTCCAGTTCTTGAAGGGCAGCAGGTGCTCTTTGCCCTGGGCTTTCATGCCCGCTCGGAACCGCAGCGATGCAATGCCGATGGTGATCCACGAGAGCTGGTTGCTGACGCCGATAATGGCTTGAAGCCAGGACCACAGCTTGCCGGCGCCTATGAAAGAAGCGCCGAACAACAGGCCAGATATGACCGAAGTGAAGAGAACAGCTACCCAGGGCACCTGGAAGCGCGTGAGGTTGCTGAAGAACTTCGGTGCATGCCCATTGATGGATAGCGCATACATCAGACGCGATCCGGCGAACAGGGCATGGTTTCCCGCCGAAATAACGCTCGTCATGATAACAGCATTCATGAACGAACCAGCAACTTTGGAACCAGCCATCTGGAACGCGATCGTAAATGGAGACGTCCGAGTCTCCTTGTTCATGAGGCCTGGGTAGTTGTAAGGGACGTTTAGGCCGATCAGCAACGTCGAGAGAAGGTAGAAGATGACAATCCGCCAGAACACATTCTTGACAACACGCGGCAGCTGTCGCGCTGGATCCTTCGTTTCACCCGCCGTGATGGCAATGGACTCGGTGCCTCCGTATGCGAAAGAAGCGGTCACGAACACGCTCGCAAACCCGCCAAACCCGCCCACGAACGGCGCCCCGGGGATATTCCAGTTCCTTCCGCCGATGTACTCCCCTGACGTGTTCGCGCCGCAGTTCACCGCGATGCTCAGGACGATGAAGACGACGATAGTGGCGACCTTGAGGATGCAGAGCCAGTACTCGAGCTCGCCGTAGGCGCGCACGTCGACGATGTTGGCCAGGACGATGAGGAACCACACGATGAGCCCGAGCGCGTACCAGGGGAAGTCGTCGGTCCAGTACTGCATGAGCAGCTGCAGCGCGACGAGGTCGGCGGCCGTTGCGACAGCGTCGTTGAACCAGTAGTTCCAGGTGATGGCGAAGCCGAAGGCGTCGTCAACGAAGCGCGTGGCGAAAGTGCAGAAGCTGCCGGCGACGGGCACGTAGGCGGCCATCTCGCCGAGGCACAGCATCGTGACGAAGACAATGGCGCCGACGATCGCGTAGCAGATCAGCAGCGCCGCCGGCCCACCCGTCGCCAGCGACCTACCCGTGCCGAGGAATAGTCCGGTGCCGATGGTGCCGCCGATGGCTATCATCTGTACCTGGCGCGCGGACAGCGATCGCCGCAGCCTGTCCTCGGCGACGGGATGGCGCAACGACCCGGTGTCGGAAGCGACAGCGACGCCGTGGGGAGCGCCGCTGCTAGGCACACCCTTCTCATAATCGGGGTCCATGGCCATGGGCGGGCTGAGTCGATATTTTCGCTGTGAGAAGCAAATGCTCAGCTCAGGGTACCACGGAAGATGCTTCCGTCGTGTAGTTACATAGGAAGGAATATAAACCAGCGAACCGGAAGCACGTCATTCTTGGCGAAGATTACACATGGGGGTACTAGATCCTTTTCCAAGCGGCTTTTACGTAAATATATTGCTCCTTAAGGAAGGTGTTTAATATCTTGCTATCGTCCTGTGGTCCCAGAAATGATCTTCACTTGGGGTATCTGATGCCGGAAGTGGGGATCGTTTATCTCTGTTTATTTACAACTCCCAGGGGGCATTCTTTGTTAGTCTCCTCCACCGGGTCCACCGTAACGATCAGGTAAAATCTATACATAAGTTTGTATGCAAGTAAAACATGTTCCAACGGTTTTGCCAATATTTGCCCATATCGTAAAAGTAACAACAATCGATCGTGGCCGAAATTTAATGTATATTCAATTTAATTTGTATAAATGTCTAGTATTCTAGCCTTAGTTTGTGGTCCAGTGGAGAGAACTAACAGAAAATACCCCTAGGCGTTGTACTTTCCCAGGAAGGGACTAGGACATCGTTGAGGACTGGTTAGCCAGGAACTACACAATCTAGACAAGAGACCGGAGGCGGAATTACGAAGCAGCCCCATCGCTAGCAACTCTAGGTACAATGTTCCCTTTCTCTTCGCGAGAGGTAGAAACCTTGGTGCGGTGGTAAGGTACCCCGATCACCGAATATTAAATCGGGTTAAAGCAGCACTAACTGCCAGTTAAAATAATTTACAGCTTCAGCGCGTTAGGCACAAGATATAATTCCTCTAGCCGCGGACAAAGAGTGAGCCTCAAACCAGTTCTATTAAATTGCTCTTCTACTTCGTGTTATAGGCGATACGAACACTGAAACCCCCCAGGGCACGCGTAGTTGGCTGTACTCGTAATATGCATTCTTCCCTGGGTTCTTTGCATCCTCAAAGATGTTACATCCGCAATACTGCCTGGTCTGTCGCTATGCAGGGTCTCTGGGTTACCTAAGTTAGTGCTACTAGTAACAATCAGGTTTTCCCGCATAACTGAAGCGAAAACTCGAGACGATATCCGTGATCTTGTATGAAATATTCCCGCCGATTGTCTTCCCATTTACCTACAATGCTACCTCGGATATACTAAGGTTGATTATACTGTAATGCAGGGTCAAAGAGAAACTTAATGCACATCCCGGCTCCATGGGGATGGATTGCACGTGACCCACCACGGGGTTGGTACGTACTTAGCGGTACCCCAAGACCCACCAATTGACCACATCTGATACTGGCCGTCACAGCCCGGATCGATAGCCACCACAGCATTTTCAAGGGGACGTCACAGGCTCCTAGGTGCCCATCACGATCCGCAGAGTCCGTAACCAAAGAGACCATGTCGAGACTGCCATTCTGTTCGGTGAGAAAATCGGACCGCGAAGCTAGCGTTCATCGACCGTTTAATGGCCTGTTTCCGGATGAAGCTGACCATGTTACGTCGGCTGTCCTGCGGGACGAATAGCAAAGAAGAAAGAGAAGTTAGGACACTTCGTCGCCTCTATATAACCAGACCACATCGTGCGTAACTTTGCAGATTATGTTCGGCAAAGGGCAAGGGACTTGCGCAGTACTGAAGGAGAGTGCACGCCCAGCAGCGCCTCAAAAGGACTACAAATGTTTCCGAGCCCGCCATTGAACATCCCCCGGCCGCACCAACCGCAATCAGGATATTACGATATGGAGGGATTTTTATCATGTCGATGCTACCCCTGCACAACAGACTACTAGGCAGTCTTGGTGCTTTTCAGACATCATTGTACCCGATGCAAGTCCTCCGCACGTTTTTGTCAGCGAGCGCCCAAACCCAAGCTCGACCAGCTTCACCCGTATAGAGGCCCACGAATGCATCATCCCGGCCGGCATCTTGCAACCAGCCTTTATCTACGCCCCGCGACTGATCCGCCTTGGCATTCGCCTCAATCAGTTCAGTAGTGGAATACGCCAGGAGCTTCTCGAATCTATCGTCATCTGGTTCTGTGAATGCGAGAGCGTTGCCGACAATGCCGTGACAGAGACATGGTGGCTTAGTTAACAACCCGCGATTCCAGACGTCGGCTCGACCTTTCTCCACAGCTACCTCCATCTTCTTCTGGAGATCAGGAGGGAAATATTTTGCGATGGAGCTCAAAGATATGACGAATCCCGGGCTGCCGTGACAGAATTGGACGAGTCGATCGTCATGGTTCGAATACTCCTTCCGCGCTGAAGAAGGGAAGTTGCCGCTCGGGTACTGCATTTTGAGCAGCGCTTCCACGAGATCCTCAAGGCCCGACGAATGGTTTTGCGTGCGGGACAGGACGATTTGTGTCATAATGCCGATATATCCATGCGCGGCACCCAAGTATTCCTTCCCGTGCCATGTCCATGGTAGAGGCGTGTCTAGGATGCGTTTGATGGTTCGCTCAATAGCCTGCGTCAATGCTGCTGTGACAGCCTCAGAGCCCGACTGGGTCTCGAAATGGGATCGGCATAAACGTAGAAGATACAGGTATCCCGCACGTCCGTAAAGCCATTCGTTCGAGCCGTCACTACTTCCATTGATAGTCTGCTCGTAGGCGCAAATCCGTTGTGCCAGATGCACGTCGTTGTGCATGATACTCCGCAATGCCAAGGAGGCAAGTAGCTCATTAGCAATACCACAGTGCTTTGGATCGGGCGGGCTTTCGCGAATTTGAAGGCCCAGCTTGAGATATTCCTCTGCCCAATCGCGATATGATTGCCGCTTGAACGTCATTTCAGGATATAATAAAGAAACACAGTAAAAGAGATAGGCAATGGAGGTCGGGCCACTGTAGAGACCACTGAAAGACCAACCTGTTGAGCACGTATGCACCGGAGGGTTGTAAGTTATGATCCGAGTAATGGATTCGAGGAATTCATTATGAAAGTGCGGTTCTTTGCCCGCCTCTCGACGATGAGCGAAATAACGACTCGAATGAGGCATACTAAGACGAAAGCAGACGCGGCCAGGCTGATCTAGGAATGTTTCTCTCGGATAAACCTAGAAGACGTCGGGTTCCCAGCAGGTCTGGTAGTCACGGATAGAGGTTATTTATACAGTCGTAGAACGCATGTCGAGGTAGTTCAACTTAATGAATTTCATTGGTGTAGGAGAGTGTCGTCGTGTGTTCAACGTGAGATCACCTCAATGTGATGTCATGCTCTGTCATAACCTACAGCATGTGGCACTATGCTCTCCGTTAATTCGGACACAAGGCCAAATTTAGGTAAACGGTACCTACGTGTTGGTAAGGGGTACCCAGGTATATGTACAAGTGTGCAGGTATAGTTATTCCACTTGATAGCTGAGTGATGAGGTAGCTAGGTAGCTCTCTACAATCCATTTTCGCGCCCTCCCCCCCCTCTATCGGGATCAATGTCCGATAGTTGACGCCGGTGTGCGGAGCTTATAGCCACCCCTTCTTTAGCGTCATGTGGCTATTTAACAATGCTTTCAACCCGCCATGCTTTTCTTTGCACCAGGTTGTTTCCTTATGGCAGAATCTTATCTGCAGCACATTAACACTTGGCTATATATGACGAGTGCTGCGGGTTCCCTTTTAGGTAAAAGTGAAAGCCGACTAGGTATCTGACATTTGGCAATGTGGACACGCGATACAGCTAGCAACGAGGAGACAGTCGCGACGTCTTGCTGGAGACCGCTTGCATTCCTTGAGGGGCATATCGGTTCTGTATGATAATTATCCACGTTTATCCCCAAACACTTAGGGTAATGGGCTATCACTGTTCTCCAAGGCCTGTCCGGATGACCATAGTACCATGCCTGCTCAGCTGAGGCGGCGGCGGCAGCGAGCATACCTTATATTTAGTCATATCTGAGAAGAACTGGATAGGACTAGTGTTGGAAGATACAAGTGAACTGGAGTCTATCCCCACGGTTGTAAGAAAGCACAAGAAGGTAATGGACGATAGCCACATCTACGCGACAGGCGAGTACCCTAGCGGACGTTTATCGGCACTTGTTATGATTAGGACATGTGGAGACGGCATCGAGGGCTTACTGCAGCATTGGAAGGTTGACAGTATGGGTAAGTCTCCTCGAGCATTCCTTGCAAGAGAGCACTTGGGAGGATCGACTGGGCTGACATCCAACCCAGGCCACCGTCGGGCTTTCCACCGAGGTTAATTTCTCGCAGATCGCCGGGGGAGAGCTGCCGACGCCTATTTGCTAGCAATACCATCGTGGAGTTCTTCGACGAGCATGCACAGTCTTAAACTGCATGGTCTAGAGGATACGGTCCTCGACACAGTCAGGGGTAAATCCACCTGCACGAATAGGCAGACAAAATATAACCAGGAGGAATGATTGATAGATATGCAGGACGGAGGTACAAATTTGAAGAAGAAAAAATAGTTTTGTGTCGGCAAACGTGTTACAATTCTTCAGACTGGGGAGCTCTGGGTTGCTATCTGGTCTGTCATACAACTGGGGGTGGG